>APFE031734909.1:6731-65026 GCA_000404065.3 Pinus taeda | reverse complement strand
TTCTAACAGGTGATGAGCTGTTGATACTGTCATGCAAGAAGGATCTTGCTACAGAGTTTGAGATGAAGGACTTGGGCCTCCTTCACTATTTCCTAGGATTGGAAATATGGCAGCGCAGTGGTGGACTGTTTGTTTCTCAGGGCAAGTATGCTCGGGAGATACTGGAGAAGTTCAACATGCATGGCTGCAAGCCTGTTGATACTCCTCTTCCTGGAGTTTGGAGGAAGGAGGATGCCACTTCGGGAGAAGAAGTGGATGCCACTGTTTATCGACAGTTGGTGGGGTCGCTGATGTATTTGGTCAATACACGACCTGATATATGCTATGCAATTAACCAGCTTTCACAAGCTATGGTTAAGCCTACCAAGCTCTTCTGGAAGGCGGGAAAGCATGTATTGCGCTACTTGAGAGGCACATCGGGATATGGTTTGTGGTACAGACAGGAGGATGAGGTGAAGCTATGTGGCTTCACGGATGCAGATTGGGCAGGGAGCCCAACGGGCAGAAAGAGCACATCAGGAGGGGTCTTCAGTATTGGATCGACAACAGTTTCTTGGTACAGCAGGAAACAGATATCCGTGGCACTCAGTTCAGCGGAGGCCGAGTATATGGCAGCAAGTTTGGCTGCATGCGAGGCTATATGGATGAGGAAGATCCTAGTTGGTTTGTTCGGTTCTCATTTGGATCCTACTGTGATTTACTGTGATAACCAGAGTTGCATTAAACTCTCGGCTAATCCTGTATTTCATGATAGATCTAAACATATTGACATTAGGTACCATCATATCAGAGATTGTGTGCAGCGGAGGATCATGTTACTTTCGTACATTCCAATGGAGGATCAGGATGCTGATATTTTGACGAAGTCTCTCACCAGGAGCAAATTCGAGTACCACCGAGGCAGGATAGGGGTTGCTGATAATCCATATCTTGTCGAGAGGGAGTGTTGAGATTGCAACAAGATGATGGAGCTTAGTGAAAAGAGTCGCCTTCACTAGGTGGGCCCGCAGGCTATTTTTGGCGCAAGTCTATTTTTAGACTATGTCTATTTTTAGACATATGGATCATGTCTATGGATTGCAGGTTGCTGTTTATGGATGATTGATCAAGTTGGAAAAAATAGATTGACTTCTATTTTATGAAAGTGTGAGTGATCATAGTGTGAGTGATCAAGTCTATTTTTAGACTGGCTGTCAAAAATAGAAAAGTCAAAAATTATTATCTCACAATAATATTTGGACTATAAACTTTGTCTTATTCTCTTGGAGCACTTCAGTTCGAGCTACGGATGTGGCACATGCAATTGCATGAAGGAAATACGTGGTTCGTATGGGTTAGTTGAATATTTGCATGCATGACTTCAGTTAGAACTCAAGTGAGTTGAGTTTAGTGGACTGGAGGTGCAGTTGATGGAGTTGTGTTCAGTTTAGCTTTGTTAAACTGGTTGTATTTAGTCTAACTGGCGAATAAACTAGAGATGAGTTGGGTGAATTAGTTATTAATTATTTCACAAGTTATTAACTCATAATACAACTAATGAATACATCAGTTAACTCAGTTGCATGTCAGTGCATGTTCAGTTCAGCAGGGACAGGTGTTAGAGAATCAGATTGCTATCAGTTGTGACTATAGTTGTGCACCAGATCTTGCACAAATCAGGGGGATTGAGTATGCCAATGATTTTGCCCATATTGTAGCTTGGAAATACGTGATTTAGCCAAGGAAAGACGTGGCTGCCTTGGTATTATCATCAGTTCTTCTTGCAAGATTGAGCAGCGAAGGCAGGCAAGCAGCAGAAGAGATTTGAGCCAGTGATTGATTCAGATCTGAGCTGTATTATGTGTAACAGGTGGAGCTGGTACTGGATTGCTTGTGATAAGCATTGTACTTTGTAATGTTACATGAATCAATCATTAATATACAGATAGTTGCGGTTTTTAGCGAGATGCTTTCCCCGGGATACATACTGTGTTAATGTGTGAATGCTCTTGATGTTTTATTGTTATTGATGCTGCTATATTGATGATCAACGTAGAGGAGCTTATGTATTGTGTATGTTTTCCGCAATAGTACATGATCAGGATAATCTCCATTGAATATGTGTTAAATTATTCAAAATTTCTACAGAAGATGGCCAATCTCAGGCTTGATACTTGTGAATATTTCTTCAAGGGTATTTCTTTCTAATGCTTGATGAGGCACCCTATTTTAAACATATACAACAATAGATGTAGCTTCGGCCCACAGGAAATTTGGCACCTCTTGATCATGGAGCATGGCACGTGCAACTTCTACTACAGACCTATTCTTCCTTTTAGCCAAACCATTATGTTCAAGACTATATGGCACAATTGTTTCCTTCTTGATCCCTTCTTTCTTGCAAAATGATATGAATTCTTTTCACATGTATTCCCCTCCATTGTCGAACTTGAAGACTTTCATTCTCTTTCCTGATTGATTTTCGATCAAGGTTTTGAATTTCTCGAATATTTCAAAGGCTTCATCCTTGTGCTCAAGGTAGTACATCAATGTATTTCTTGAGAAGTCATATATAAAGGAGATGTAGTAGAGATGACCACCAACAAAATGTACAGGCATCAGACCACATATATCAGAATGAATGAGATGGAGGATGTCATTTGTCTTGTTCTTACTAGAGGGAAATGGTCCCCTTGTTTTATTTCTACTTGTATAACTTGGGAAAACTCCGTCATGATGAACTTGAACATCGGGAATACATGAGACAAATTTATTCAACTTTAGAAGTGCATCATAGTGTATATGAGCCAATATATGGTGCCATAACTCACTAAGATGATTAGTATTATGAACCAATGCTAGAAGAGGTCTTGCAGTGACTCTATAGAGTCCTTTAAATCTTGATCCTAATATGAATGCATCTCTGATAAGTGAATCAACAATCCAAGTTAAATCTTTTCCTTTGATGAAGGAAATCCTCATCCCTTTATATTCCAATGCGGATATAGGTACTGGATTCTTCATTAATCCTGGTACATACATGAAAACATACAACATAAATGATTCCCTAGAATTCAGTTGAAATTTGACAGATCCAAAGCCTTTCACGGGATGAGTGGAGTTGTCTCCAAGAATGATCTTCAACTTAGTCGCCCTCTCTACCATATGAGAGAGGAATTCTTTGTATCCAGAGAAATGATGAGTGGCCCCACTATCAACCAGCCAACTATCACACGAATTCGGTAGAGAAGAACTAGTAAGAGCAGAGATAAAAAAATATTCATATTTATTTACAACATTAATTTCATACCTAGGAGCCCTTGACTTCTTTTGAGGAGGATGATCTTCCTCATGATCGCTTGAGGATTCTCTTATTCTTCTTTCATATCTTTTATCACAGTTATTTATTTGATTGTCTTTTCTTCTTTTATTATTGTAGTTGCCTCTAGTGTTGTAATGTGGCCTCTTTCTCTTCTTAGGATAGTCACGACAATTGAAGAATTCAATATGAGATAACGATCTGTCATTCCTTCCTTTTGTATTTTGATAAGGAGGCTTCCTTAATGGATTTCCTTTTTCCTTCTTCATTTTTCCTTGAGTGATATATGCAATGGGCTCTCCCTCTTCATGGTTTTGAATCCTTCCTCTTGCTATAACACTTGATTATTCTTAAGTGAGCTTCCAACAATTTCATCAAATGACAAAAAAAATTGTTGTTGCTGATTGCAGTAATGAAGATTTCCGAAATAGGAGTGGGACCTCTAAGAGTCACAACTACTATCTCCCTATCAAGCACATTTTCTCTAGCTCTCTACATTTTATCTCTAAGGTGAGAGATCCTCATAATGTAGGATTGAAAAACTTCTCCTTTGTTCATCTTGGTTTCCTTGAGTTGATATTTCAAGATGATGATCTCATTTAAGTTGTTGATTTCATACATGTCAGCTATCTTGTCATACATATCTTTATACTTTCTTAAATTCCCAACATATGCAACTAAATGATCTTGTAAAACATCAGTTATAATTTGCTTTTCTTTGGACTCACCTTTCTTGTACTTGTTCTTGGGGGAAGCAGAAGAATTTTTTGGAGGCTCAGGCATACTTCCTTAAATGTGTTCCAAGACATCATTGTTTTCAGCTATGATCTCTAATATGACTTTCCATACAACAAAATTTGATGCATCACCCAACTTTTCATGCTCCTTTAAGGTAGCGGACGACATCTTGACCTTGACTAGGAAATCGGCTTTCTGAAAATGAGGGCTTCAATGCATCACCCAACTTTTCATGCTCCTTTAAGGTAGCGGACGACATCTTGACCTTGACTAGGAAATCGGCTTTCTGAAAATGAGGGCTTCAATGCTTGTCCTATTTTGGACTTGTCCTTCACCTTAGCTCTAATACCATGTTAAATTTTATTATTGTTCTATGTTGTATTAGTTACTTTAGCCCAATTTACCTCATCATTAATAATGCATCCAATTATTAGCAGGATAATCAAACATAAACATAATTGCAAAAAGAAAAATATATGTAGTGGCAAAGAAGACATCAACACAACCATAAGAGGTAGCAGATTGGTCCAAGACCAGGGAAAAACTCCACAAGGGGGGAGCCCTTTGAAATATTCTTCTTTAATAGATCATCATAAAAAGTTTTCAATAAAGATTACAATGAGCCAAATACATATGATTTCAGCAAATACTAATAAATCATATCTAATAGCATAGATAAACCCATATCTACCAGATCACTGAAGCCAACTGATAAACCCAAGATAAAAACCGTGGACTCTCTCAGCAAAACTATTTGCATGCATCCAAAACTCTCTGGACACTCTCTCTTCCAAATTGTGGGGTGTATGTAGTTGTTCAGAAGCTCTCAGGAAGACCCCGTGCATGTGTCCGAGGTCAAACCCACTAGATCTTCTCAAAAACCTTTGGATGCTCTCTTCTATGTTCTATGTGTGCATCAAGGATAGCTTGGACACTCTCAGGACTAATCTGCACGAGCGTCCAGGGAACGATATTTTCAAATCTGACTCTGAACCCTTGTATTCTCCCTTAAGACTCTGTTCCAGTGCTTTGGGCTCTTTGGACACTCCCATAACCCTTTGCGCCAACATCCAAGGATTAAAATGCCTAGTTCTGTGCCAGTGTCCAGGGATTAGAAAACCTTAAGTCAGAGCGAACCTTATGCTTGTGATTTCGGACCCTTCCATCGAACCTGTGTGAACCAAGACAAAAGAGAAGAATAGAAGATGGCTTGATCATTGTGTTGAAATGAGCTTGAGGTCACTTCTATTTATAGGATTTTCTTAGGGTTTACTTGGGGTTAAGTTCGACCTAAGAAATTACCCATGTGGTTAGGGCCAACCCATTCCATAATGCATGTATGAATAAAATAATTCAAAACTTAACTTTCTCTTGACCAAATTGGGTGATCTTTAGGTCAATTTTGGTCCTCTCAAAAAGAGGAATTTAATGCAAGAATCATCTTGGTCATCCGAGCTTTCCATTGCAGAATTTGACCCTAGCTGCAAAAATTAACAGAGCTCACCAAGCTTAAGGAGAAATTGCATCAAAACAAGAAAAGGAATCATGAAGAAGCCATATCCATGACAAATCATTTGGATAAATAAAAGAAAAGTGAAGACATCTTTGAAACCATCTTGAAAAAATACATGAGGACTTGAACACATTTGTAGCAAAAATTGGTCAATAAAAGGAAAGGTCTCCTCCCTTAAATATTAGTTAGAAGAAGCAAAGAAACAAGTACAAGGAGTTGACAAGGTGATGGAAGTTTTGGCCCTCCTGGAAAAAGAAGTAGGTGAAGCAAAAAAGGACAAAAATACCATAGCTTTCCAACTAGAAGAAAAAGATGAAGAAATCTTAAGATTGAAATAAGATGTCCCCTCTCTCACGGCCCAAATATGTGAAGCAACAAGGAAGAAGGAAGAAATGGAGAACCATCTAGAAAAAAAGGATGAGGAATGCAAGATGATGAAACAAGAAATTGGTCTGCTAAGGAAATAAGTTGATCATTTGAACAAGAGTCTAAAGGGCTCTCAAACCCTATATGACATCCTAAGTCATCAAAGATCACTCCTTGTTAAATCAGGTCTTGGTTATCCAGGTGAATCCTCAAGAAAAAATGATGAAAACTCTAATGCATCAAGCAACAAACATGTGGAGAAGCTTGAAATAGATTTTGATGCCCCTAGTTCCATCAAAAGAAAGAAGATTAATCAAAATAACCTTAAAGGAAATCCTACTCCAAGAAGGTATGCAGAAGGTGTCAGGGATGCAAGAGGCAAAGGATATCAACAAATTATCTCAAGGCATAAAAATTTAGAATCTCATCAAGACAAGCTCCATCATCTAGGTACGAAATTATATTTTTTGGTTATTGCTATTCTTGTAAAAATTTTGGGCATATGGCAAAGGATTGTAGGGAATACAACAAGGAAAAATATAACGGTCCCCGTCAGTCTCCCAGAAGCACCTTTGCAAGAAGAAATTATGCCTCTTCATTTATGTACAAAATTGAATGCTACAAATGTCATAATATTGGTCATATGGCTCTTGATTGTAACTTGAATTGGGCTCCTAAACAAGCTAAAAACATAACAACCAGGCATGAAAGGAAGGTTAAACAAGTTTGGAGAAGGAATAAAGTTGAACCATAAGGATATCATGTGGAATGTGTCTTGAATACTTAAAACATAAATTCATGTTGCTGATATAATTAGTATATCTTTGGAAGATATGATATTTCAAGTTTTGATTATGAGATTCTGCCAAAACCATACATATTATTAGAGGGAGCTTGTGACAATTTGACTATTCTTCAAAATGCTTCCTTGATAAGCCTTCGGAAACCCTTGACATGTCACACATGGACAATCATGCTATGAGACGCATAGATGGATCATCCATAATTTTTTGAAGAAAATATTGTTTGAAAAAATGGTCTCTCTTTGTTATCACCAAAAAAATTGATCATCTAGCCTAATTTACTAGATGGATCATAGTACACCATGTAAAGCCAATTTTACGATAGCAAAATTTCTTTCACTATGAGAAATTACTTATTAAACCACCTTTCTTAAGTAATTTATAGTTAAACCCATGAAGAATAATTAAATAAATCACTATTTATTTGATTTTATTCTAGGAATAATTAATTAAACCATTGTTCAATTATTAATCCTTGTCATATTTGACCCAATCATGAAAAATAAACAGATAAATCATTAATTATCTTATTTTTCTCTAAGAATAATTAATTAATCACTAGTTAATTATTATTTGTTTTCAAATTTGACTAAATCCCTTAGGAATAATTAAATAAATCCTTATTTATTTATTATTCCTTAATTAATTCCTTGAGATGATAAATAAATAATTTATTTATTTATTATTTCTAAATAAAATTTTAAATACTTTTTCCCTCATAACCAAATATAATAAAATATTCCAAGTGGTTATTCCAAGAACGGGGTTAATAATATATTATTGTTTCTCATTATTCGAGGATAACTCAATATTTTGTTATAAATAGAAGGGTTTTCCATTCATTATTCACTTTTGATTATTTTCATTGTTGCACTCACTGTTGTAACTTTGATTATTTTCATTTTCACAAACCATCTTTTTGTTGGGTTTACACATTATAGAGGAGAGAGACTCTACACAAGCTGAAGACGTTTGAGGATAGCCAAGAACCCATCCATAGAGGGGGACTAGTAACATCTATTTGTTCCCTTCACAGCCGTTATAATAAAAGTTATTCTTTGTATATCTGGTTTCCATTAGATGGTTGGAGTTATTACTCTTTCTTTTTGCTGTTTAACTATGATTGTGGTATAGATCATAATTTTGGCAAGTTTTGTTTCTATCAGTTGCTGCAGATCTACAATGTTTAGAAGCCATTTATATTGTTGAGATTGTTTGTCATCCACGATCTTAAGTGGGTTCTTTTCGTAAATCTTCGAGAAGAAAACATTACAACACTCTTGCATAAAGACATCATCTACTTCATTCCTTTCCATGCATGCAAAGCTTAGGGGAATTAATTCCATTGAAGAAAATCATGATATTGTTTCTTCACTATACATCCATTATTAAATATTCCTTCCACTTGATCACAAGGCAACAATATTTCTTGTCTTGGGTTCCATAAGCAAAAAAGAAGAGAAAGAGGAGTTTATGCAGGTAGCAGGAGCTGTGTTATCATGAAGAAACACAAAATAAATCTCTTGTACCATATTTCCAAAAGAAGGAAAGCAGGATGATAGGGGGAGAAACATAAAAAAATAAGCATTATAGAGGAAGCACTTGATGGAAAAAGGCATTGTCTGGACACCCCATTTCCATTGATGTCAAAGGGGGAGAGAATGTTGAAAGGGAAAGAATATTGCCATCAATGAAAAAGGGGGAGATTGTTGGTTAGAGTTGTCATTGATATCAATATGGTATTCTTAAAGATGGATAAACCCTAATAATTCTCTAACCCTAAATGAAAACCTTAGCTATATCAAGAAACCATAATCATAGCCCTTATTGCCTAATTTGTTCATATTCCTATTCCCATCAAAATTCCATGTCCTTATCCCCTTATGAAACCCTAACCCTAAGTCCTAATATCTTCCTTTCCCTAATATCTATACCCAAGAAACATTTGAAACTCTAAATCCTAAATGTGTACTCTATAAAATAACAATATTCTAGTCCTAGTTCTATTATATAAACTAACCCTTGTCCCTTAAACAAATTATAGCTCCTTATCTCATTAAAATTCTATTAATATATTCCTATATTGTTGACAACCAAAGCATAATTATATATATATATATATATTATATATATATATATATATATATATATATATATATATATAATATATATATATATATATATATATATATATATATATATATATACTATATATAGATAATATATATATATAGATATATATAGATATTATATATATCTATATATATATATATAATCCTCACTACATAAGTTGGCCTCAATCTACATGTCAGCTTCTCCTTTCATTGAGATGATTCCACTCTTCAAAAATGTATAAATACAAAAATACTGGAGCTAGTTTTGAACATTGATCCCGGTCAACAATTAAGAGAAGGTGAAATAAAAATGAGGTTCACAACTTGTGAATGTAACAAGATAGATATTCGAAGGAAACTAAAGGAATTAAAAATGTTAGTATGGAGGGATTCTTTCGACCTGTTGTAGAACTATGAATCTAAGATTATTCACCTATGGGATTATTAAAGGAATTTTGTGGATCTCTGTGAAGATACATTTAAGCACAACGTGGAACAAAACTTAAGAGGATTGTAATTGTTGAGATAATTCTATTTTTTGGATATCTTGGAAATTTGTGACCTCCTGTGGACAAAACAATCCTTGACCCTGTATTTCAATATCTCTGACATATGAAGAATAGATAGCTTGGATAACATTGAACCAGTCGAGAAATTTTTTTTCAGGCTCCATGTGATACTTGTTACAAACCTGTGGCGATCATTTTTTCTTTAGACCATTGGAAGAATAAGTTCAAACTTGTTCAATTTCTGTGGTGTTCACTTTTCGACCTGTGGGAAGATAAACTTAGATTCGTCTCAAACATATGGTGACAATTTATTCCGGTCCTATAGTAAAGAACTTTGAATTTTGAACAAGAATAGATTTTAGACTAAGGAATATGTTACAAAAGAAAGCTTAGAATTGAAAAGTAAAGGTTTAGACCTGTGGATAATTTAAGGTTTGATGAAGGTTCAATATTTAAAGAGAGTAGTAGACTAGAACTTGTGACCAATATTTTGAAACTATGGAAAAAATTTCTAACATCTTTGTGGAAGAAGTTTAAGTCACTTGTGAAGAAGGATTCCATAGTACCTTGGAAATATTTTGAAGATATTCTTGAAGTTCCTATCAAAGAAAATTTGAAGTGAATACATCTTGTAGTATTAAATATTGAAGTTTATCTTGGAGACATTGTTGACATTGATGCATGATTGAAAACCTCATAGGGTAATCTTGGAGGAAATTTTTGGGAAGCATGAAGAGTTGTGGAGACACCTTATGAGAATGATAAAGTTTTCATTGATGATCTAGGGTACTTTGAGGGCGTTGTTGAAGAAGAAAATGTTAGGGCTTGTTGCAGAAGACATAGGAAGCCTTGAAGAACTATTTGTAACTATCTTTAAGAACTTGAAGCATATTGAAAGGGTTGGTTACCTAGAGGTTGTTGACTCATAAAAACAAGGTTGGAGCCCTAGAAGTTGGAGTCTCATAGAGACCAGTTTGGAGCCTAGCAGATTGAAGATTGGTTTCCTCATCTAAAGATTGGAGCCCTACAATTTTTCTTAGTTGATTTTGTTTTTGGATTAGTGTCCTTAGGGTTGGATCCCTATAACAAATTATTGTACAAGTTGGAGCTTGTGATTCATTGTAAAGAGGATTGAGTCCTCGCCAATTTCTTATTAATAAAAGTATTTATCTTGTTAGTGTTCATTTTTTTATTTATCTAATTGATCCAAACTGGTAAAGTAACAATTGTAAAATAAATATTGATTCAGCCCCCCTCTTAGTATTTACAACATGTACATGAATGTGCAACTAAAAACCTACCTACAAATCTCAAATCACAAAATCTTGAATAACTGATTCACTGAGAATTGAATCACTAAATCTTAAATATCAACTGGATCACTAAGGTACTAAAACCCAAGTCAACCATAGAATACCAACTGAAGCAAACCAATCATTGTAACCATAACATTGATGCAAGCCCTCTCAACTATACTATGTCAAATACCAAATCAATATAAATCTCATGCATCAGCAAAACAACATTACCTTATTAGATTCCAAGCTAAGATCACATCCATCTTGTGCTCATCAATCCATCAACATCATGTATATCAAGCAGCAACATATTTCTGTTCAATTCCTAACAATACCACAACCAACTCCTTCCACTAGATTCCATGCCATAAATCTAGCTCAATAAGACATCATTGGTATACAACAATAATTAGTCATTGTATTTATAACTTCATGTCATCATCATGACATCAACAACTAAGAAATCTTCAAACTGGCTCAACATAAAAAACCTCTAATTCAAATGAACACAACATCACTATTATACAATGCATATGCATAACCAAATCATAGTCAAAGAACATACAACCATATCTGACATATTGTAGTATGTGAACAGAGCTAACCCATACAAGATCTTTGCATTATCAAGGAACTAATCTTTTTATTATTGTTGGCATATTCAATAAGAAAGTCTCAATGTACTGCAATCACAAAGCATGTCATGGAATCTGTATACCAATCTCTGCAACATATGTGTATATCCCTACATATAATCTCTCAATCAAAACAGGACTAGATCTCTGCATAACATGAATACAATGGTCTATGCACACACAATCCTTTATACACCTTCAGATGAGGTTGAATGTCCCTACATATTCATCACTCCAACAATACAAAACACTTTAATTCATCATGAGAGCAATGAGTCTTCATTGATCCCACATGAAACAAATATTAGCTTCATAAATCATGTTCAGATCACCCATATCTGCTCCTTCTTGTGCTCTTGGTTAGCTCCTAATCAGAGAGACCATAACTTTCTACTTTCTACTCAAACCATAATTTTCAAATGACCATAACTTTCTACTCAAACCTCAAAACTAAGTATATGAATAGTCATTAGGAAGTTTCTAAAGAGAAGAATGTGTTGATCTACCTCAAATTTTTTTTGGTAGTAGAAAGTATCAAAAAATAAAAAGAAGCATAAACTCTTAGAAAATAAGAAAAGGTCACTAGTAGCCTTAAAGGATACAAAAATATGGCATTCTAGAATTGCTAATTTTCTTAATATAATATAATTTGTTTCCTACACATTTTGTAAAATCATGGGGGCTAGAAGAATGGAAGATGCCCAAGGAACTCATACCCATGAGGAATAATTTAGAAGCATGATTGTTAATATGGGTGATGAAGAGCCTAACCTTAATGGGCATAAAGCCACAACAAATTCAATTGAGTTGATAGAGACTATAAAGAGTCTAAGGATGGAGGTAGAGAGCTATAAGGTAGGTAATAGAGAAGTATATTTGTCCAAAATAAATATGCATCAATCAATTTTAACTAGTTTCTTAGAGTGAAAAATAGGAATATTGCGACATTTCCCTCAACTATTAAAATGTTGTAACACCATTTCTATTACAATGTTGTGACACCATTGCTACAAAACCACCCTACTCTTACATTGTTGTGACACTGTCGTACAACAATTACATGACTCCATTGTTGTTATGACACCACCTTTTTGTGATCTAGATTGGGTCATTATATTTTTTTTCATCCATCTTTATGCTTCTAGAGTGGAAAACATGGAGGAATCAACTCACATGACCATTTTTTCCGATGTGACCTTATTTCGAATATTGCGGTCTGAAACCTTTCGAGATAATTTTGAGGCATCAAATGATGTTTTTGGGGGATAAAAACCTTGCTACATTACTTTTGCTCTTTTTTTCATATTATACACACAGAGAACTTTCCAATGGTGCAAGAATTTCCTCAATCAAAGTTTGTATGCAAAAGTTATGCCACTCAGAAGTTGACCTTCCAATTTTCACCACCATAATTTGAGAGGATTCCATGTCAATCCCCATCATTCATGGAAAAGGGACTAACCATTTGATCATGATGAAGAAGAATCTATAAGAGTCCATATTGTAATTTTGGTTAGTATTTGAGGGATTCAAAACTAACCAATAGTAGGTTATCAATTTGTGTTATGATTGGCTACTAAGAGGAAAAGGGATTCCATTCTTTTCGAGTGCACTTGTATTTGTGAAAAGGGAGAGAGAACGCAAAGAGTATTTTGAATAATATTAGCTCATGGGATATAGTCCTTACTTTTTTGTACTCGCAATCATTTTATATTTAGAGAAAGAGAGTAGAGAAGCCTCACCTTCCAGCTGGGTTTCCTCCCAAAAGCATTTCCCATGTTATATCTTGAGTCACATCATGGTTTGTGAGTTTTATTTTTTTATTCTCTATTTTATGCATAATTTTAATTTACATGCATACATAACAAAAAATAAACTACATATACAAAAATCTAAAGCAAAATAAACCCTCATAGATTAGATTTCATATTTTTTAAGTATAATTGATCTATTATGACAAATTATCCAATGGACTATTCATGGAAATTTATGGATTATATTGGTATCAGAGCAGGTTCCTTTGGATATATTTTGGATATTTGTACGTGATCTAGATTGGCGAAGCTAAAAGTCAGAAAACCCTATTCATGGATGACAAATCCATGAATAACCATCCTAATCCTGCATATGAGAGGTTTTCATGGCTAGAAGAACAAGTTACAAATATAAGTCACAATGTGACTCTCATCATGTTGGCCCTAGGAAAGAGTCTCATGATATTTGGAGAAGATGGCGGTTTTAACACAGAGGAGATATTAGAGGGGAGATCAAGAGATAGGGAAGAAATAAAGAACCTACTGAGGAAAGAACCTGAAAGAGATGAACTCAATTCGAGTGTCATGAACCATGCACATTACCTGTTAAAAATTAAAACAAAGGCCGATATCAAGACGTACCAAGGTGATGCTCTAATGCTAAATCACTAATTACAAAAATGACAAGTGTATTTAAGTATTCACCATATTGAGGAAGAATATACAATGCCATTTGCATGACTAAAACTTGAGGTTCGTGCCCTAACGTATGGGAAATCCACACAGAGACCTTGAGGTCGGAGGGAGATCCTCCAGTGACTAAGTGGGAGGACTTTGAAACCATCATAGAGTCAAAAATTTACCTTGTTGAGTATGTAGAGGATGAATGAATCCGATGGCACTACTTGAAGCATAAACAGGGGAAAAGTGTATAGGAGTATACCACAAAATTTAGAAATATGGCCATAATGTTGGGTATCTCCCCTAAGAACCCACTTGTACTCTTTAAGTATATTTAGGGTCTACATAACCAGCTGTGGAAGCAAGTGATGTTGTTCAAGTGTAGGTTGATGGACAATGCTTGTGTACAAGCACAATACCTAAAGAACATTGGCTTGAAGAAAGGGAACTCAAGGGGATCAAGGAAGAAGGAGAAAAATGATGAATACAAGGAGGGGAAGAATAAGTGGAAAGGGGGGAAAGATAAAATATGGTATGCACGACACACCAATGTAAAAATCCTAGCAACCACTACAACATTTATGTCCATACATATGAGAAGTGTTAGAAGTTTAATTTGGATTTTAACCCAAAGAACAAAGAGAAAGATAATAAGAAGAAGAATATCATGGCCACTGATTCAAGCAACTAGGATGAAAGAAACTTGGATGTGGATGAGAATATTATCTATACATCAATGCAGAAAGAGGTGAATATGAGTAGCCTTCGACAACAAGAAGAGAAAGAAATGACCAAACTCTTCCACATAAAGATACAAGTCAAGAAGACTAATATTTATTCTTTGTTTGGCTCAGGATTATAGGTGAATCCCATTGAAACAGATCTAGTCAATAACTTGGGATTGGAAGTTTTTGATCATCCAATGTCATATCCATTGAGATGGGTAAATAAGGATGCAGAGTTAAAGGTAACAAAATAGTGCAAAATTATTTTTTCTATCAGGGTTGATTTTATTGATGAAGTAGAACTAGATGTAGTTCCCCTTGATGTATGTGTGGTGGTGTTTCCCTACTTGTATATGCAGCAAGAAGTATTCATGCAAAGATACCACGAGTACCATCTCATCAAGGATGGAAAATTCTTCACCATCAACACACACAAAGGCAAGTAAAAAATTTCATTGGTAAGTACCAACCAAGCCAAGAGACTTATTAGTTCTAGAAAGAAGTATGTTTTACTATTTTGAATAGAAAATTAGTTTGTATAAGAGTCAGTGAGAGAAAATGCATCCCTTGAGGAGTGTACAAAGAAATAGACACAATAACTAGAAGAGTTTCTACAAGCATACAAGGATGTTTTCCAGGAGTCTAAAGGGTTTCCACCCAAGAGGGAAGTGGTGCACAATATCGAACTATTGTGGGACTTCCCATTGCTAAATATTGGATTGCACAAGAAGTATGTTATAGAAAAAAGTGATGTTAAGAAGCAATTGCAACAACTACTATAACATGGTGCCATTTGACTAAGTACATCACCATGTGGGGAACCCATCATCATTGTGCCAAAGAAGGATGGGGCTTGGTGGATATGTATTGATTACATCACATTAAAAAAAATCACACACAAGAATAGATACCCCATACCTAACATAGATGATCTATTGGATCAGTTGTAGCAAGAAAAATACTTTAAAAGTTTTGACTTAACATATGGATATCACCAAGTTCAAGTCAAAGAAGAAGATACCTAGAAGATCACCTTAAAAACCACGCAAGGTTTGTATGAGTGGTTATTAATTCCATTTGGCATATGTAATGCACCTACTATGTTTATGAGGTTAATGAATGATATACTGTGCCATTTTATAGATTCATTTTTTATTGTCTACTTGGATGATATATTGGTATATAGTGCTACCTAGGAGGAACACATCTCACACTTGATGTAGGTTCTAGAGACATTAAATAAGCACCAACTGTTATTAAATATCAAGAAGTGTGAGTTTGCACAATAGTATTTGATGTGTCTCGGGTATGTGATAAGTGGAGGAGAGATGAAGATACATCCTATCAAGATGGATGCCTTCATGAAATGGTTGTTGCCTACTAATGTTTATGAGGTTAGGAGTTTCATTGGGGTAGCACAATACCTAAGGAAATTCATAGCCTCGGTTTCAGTGGTAGTAGCACTACTCCAAGCCATGGTAAAAAGTGGTAAAAGTTTTTAGTGGGGAAAGGGTTAGTAGAGGGCCTTTGAGAATCTAAAGAAGAATATTAGTCAAGCACCAGTTTTTAATTACCAAACATACAAAAACCCTTTGAAGTGGAGACATATGTGAGTGGGCATACTATGGGAGTTTTCTTGATGAAAGTAGGAAGGCCTATATTCTATCATTCTAAAGTATTTCATGGGGAAGATCTTAACTACCATACCTATGACAAGGAGCTCTATGCCTTGGTGCATGTTGTGAAGAAGTGGAAACACTATTTGATGGGAAAGGAGATAGTATCCACACATATCACCAACCACTAGAGTACTTGCAAAACCAAGGTAAGTTACAACAGTCTAGGAATTAGAAGTGGATGGGTTTTCTCCAATAGTTTCATTTAGTGATCAAGTACAAGAAGGGTGGAACAAACAAGTTGTCTGACATGATTTAAAGGTAATCCACATCAAATATCATAGCTTTTGGAACTTTTATGCACATTGAGCCATTCACCCTTGATGCCTACATAGAGGCATATTCAAAGGATGATGACTTCAAGGAGGTGTTTTAGCAATTGCAGTGTAGGAGTCAAGTGTGCGATGGTGAAAACATCATTAACTACCATCTTTAGGATGGATTACTCTATAGGATAGATAAGTTAAGTGTTCCTAAATATGAATGATTGAAGTTGATTAGAGAGGCTCATACCTTCAAGGTTGCAAGGAACTTTGGTATAGGGAAGATAATGACCAACTTGCATATGTGTATTGGCACAAGATGCAAGAACAAGTAGCTAGGTTCATAAGAGGATGCATTCTTATTTGTGTCAACAAGCCTACTAATAGGAAATAGTGTCTATACCATCCCTTACTAGTACACACTCGTCCTTGGGAAAGAATTTCCATGGACTTTATGGGAGGTTTACCAACAACTAGGAAGAGACATGACTACCTATTTGTGTTAGTTGATAGGCTCAACAGGATGTGTGTTATGATTCCCTATAAAAATACCATCAACGGGAAAGAATATGCAAATTGGTCCTTTGGACGGGTCTAGGTGCACTTTGGGATACCAAGGAGCATCATTTTATATAGGGACACGAGATTTCTCAGTGAATTTTGGACTACATTGTCACAAAAGATGGACACAAAGTTGAAGAGATATACAACATTCCATACAAATGGGGAAAGGAAGTAGTCAACATGACTTTGATGCATCTTTTGAGGGGTTATAGTTAGAAGTGTCTGAAGACCGAGGATGAAAATTTGGTATATATACAACATTCTTATAATAGAGAAATCCACACTTCTACTGGTAAGTATCCATTTCAAACTTGTTTTAATGGATATTTTCCACCCTCACCTTTGGATATTGCATATGAGTAGCAAGGAGGAGTAAGGGAGGATCTTATAGGGGATTCCTTGAAGGTTGAAAATTTTGTTGAGAAGACTGGGAAGATACATATATGGGTATATGAGACACTGCATAAATCACAAGAGAAATACAAGGTCAAACATGATCAACACAAAACAAAGAAGTTGTTCAAGGTGGGAGATAGAGTATGGTTACTGTTGAACAAGGAGAGGCTACATGGTCCTAGTAAGAAAATCAAGGCTTTACAGTATGATCCCTTTGAGATACTGGAAAAGGTGGGAGATAATTCTTATAGACTTAGTATACCCCCATATCATATTTACTCAGTTATGGATGTGGAGAATTTGAAGCTCTATGAGCCTTCCATGCTAGATCAGGAAGAGGAACATGTCCTACCTTCTATAGCAGATTTGACACTACATGGTTAGGCAGAGTTGATAGAAGATATAATTTTTCAAAAGAGGTTTAGAACCATG
Organism: Pinus taeda; assembly: GCA_000404065.3. NCBI lineage: Eukaryota > Viridiplantae > Streptophyta > Pinopsida > Pinales > Pinaceae > Pinus > Pinus taeda. Next base: position 47,261 of record APFE031734909.1, on the reverse strand, counting down.
AGACATGGGTGGCATGAGCTTCGCTAGATAGGGTTGACAATAAAACTTCCAAGAAAATATATGGTACACACAAGAGAAGGTGGAGAAAATTTTCCTCATTGCATTCAGTAGAAGACTTTAGGGACCAAAAGCTTCCCAAAATGGGGAGGTTTGATTCAAGTTGGATCATCATATTTTTTTCATCAATATTGATTCTTTTATAGTGGAAAATGTGGAGGAATTATCTCACATGACCATTTTTACTTGTGGGGTCCCGTCTGGAAAATTGAATATGAAACCTTCTGGGAGCATTTTGAGACATCAAACGACATTTTTTTAGGGTAAAATTTAGACATTATAGCACTACACATTGTTTTAATATTCTACATATAGATACCTTTCCAATGACACAAGAATAATATCAATCAGAGTCTGTATGTAAAATTTATGCCACTTAGAAGTTGACTTTCCTATTTTCACCATCATAATAAGAAAGGATGCCACATCAACCTGCATTATTCATGGAACAGGGGCTAGTCACGTGATGATGAAGAAGAATAAGCTAGAAGAGTCCATATAGTAACTCTGGTTAACAGTTGAGGGAGTCAAACCTAACCACTAGTAGGCTATTGGGTTGTGTTATCACAAGGCCACTAGGAGGAAAAGGGGTTCCATTCTTATTAAGAGAATTTGTTCCATAGAAAAGAAGAGTAGTTGAAAGAAATAGGGACAGAGAACACAAAGAGGATTTGTGCACTTTAGTAGCTCATTGTACATAGGCCTTACTTATTTTTACTCACAACCATTTTCTATTCAAATAAAGAGAGCAAAGAGGCCTCACTTTCCAGTTGGGTTTTCTCTCAAAAGGGTGTCCTGAGTTATATCTTGTGTCAAAGTATGGTTTGTGAGTTTTATTTTGTTGTTATATATTTTTTGCATAATTTTAATTTTCATAAATACACAATAAACAATAAACTACATATCTAAAAATCAAAAGAGTTATAAATGCTCATAGATTATATTCCATATTTTTAATTATAATTTATCAGATCTATTGTGACAAATTGTCTTGTGGAATATCCATGGAATTTTATAGATCATGCTATTACAATTATTGTGACGCCATTGTTGCAACACCACCATACTATTATGGTTTTGTGACACCATTGTTGTGACACCATCGTGTTGCTATAGTTGTTGGGATAACATTGTTGTAACACCTCCCTATTGTTACAGTGCCACAACTTTACTTTGATGTTATGGATCATGACTTGTAGTGATTCCACGTGTATCAAAGGACTTTGTAGTAAATTTGTGGGCCACATATGTGATAAAATCATGATTATTTAGGGAACCAAATGAGGTAATAATAATTAGTTTGGAAATTAAACCACTGTGACTACTTAGAATGGAAAGGGAACAATCACTAGATTGGGAAATAGTTGAGGAAGCATGATTCTTAAGTTTCCCAATTGTCATTTGAGAGAAAAGGAGTGGACAAGAGCTTGAAGGAGTGAATAAGTAGCTAACAAGAGGAAGAGTCAAAGAATATAGAGGGAAGAAGAGCTCAAGAGAATTGATAAGGAAGAAGAGCCCAGGGAGCTAGAACAAGAGTCTAGAATAGAAACTAAGAGAAATGGTTGGGTGCATCTAGTGCTAAAATAAATGATGTGTGTATTGTGGCTTAGAAAAAAGGAGGACTATATATTGAATATAAGAAAAATTTGATATGTATTTGAATAAGAAATGAAAATTTGTTGTTGTCTCTTACATTTTCTCTTGTAAATTTCTCAACTTCCTCATTGCATGTGTTAGTATTTATGCTAGTATACAAGTAGTTGTGTGATCCATGGGTATAGATTAGATTCCTGCATTGTTTTTGTATAGTATTATATAGTTATTTACCTCAAGTGGCATTATAACAAATTTAAGCTCATGATATCAGTTCCTTGTTAGTCCTTTTGTAGTGCATGGTTGTGGTTGGACCTAAAAGGGATTATTTAGCACAATTGTTGAAGGGAAAGTTACAAGAAAAGTTTGAATAAGTCATGTGAATGTTATTTATTTTGATTATCACTAAATAAATTGAAGGAATTCCACCATATAGAGTAGGAGAAACACAAGAAGGTGTAAGAAACTCATAATTCGAGGAATTGAGAAGGAGAATAGAAGATCTAGAAAATAAAATACTTGGGGGTGTTGAAGCAAACTCAGAGTCAAAAGATGAGATTGAAGAATAGATAGATGCTAAGAAAGTGGAACTAGCAGTATGTTTTATATATTTTTGAAGGACAATGTTAGTGCAGAAGTGGAAGTTTCATGCTATGATGGTAGTTTAAAGGATAAGACTCTTGTTGACTCGATAAGGGAGCTCAAAAGATACTTTGAGTATGAGAATGCTCAAGACCCTAATAACATTCAATTTTCCATGAAAAAAATAAATAGGCCTGCTATACATTGGTGGGATATGTTATATAAGGACATAGTAGACAATTGATGGGAGAAGATTAGAACCTGGAGGAAGATGGTGAGAAAAGTCAAGGAGAAATTCCTACCTATTGACTACAAACAAAGTTTGTGTAAGAAAGTATAGAAATTTATGAAACAAGTAAGTTCCCTCTGTGGACAGAGGCAACCCCTCTAGCCCTAGAGTGGGTCTAGTCACTGTAGAGACAATATCAAAGTAAAATTCCTTAGAAAGTTGGTGTTAAGAATACCTACCTTCAATCTGACATTCGATGAAGTCCTCATCATGTTGCTCCAGCTCTTTGTTCTTCTAGTCATTCATACTTGAAAACAACATGTAGAGAAACACCACAAACGCAAATAGAAAACAACCAAACAATCTACTTGAAGAGTCAAGGAACCTAAAGCTATCGACATATAGTTTAACACACAATATAGGAAACAAGCTATTGATTTATATTAATATAAATCAAAGTAAACTTACAACTGGGCCTTGACATCGTAAGCCTCCTTGAAGGGTCATGTTGGTATGTCTTCGTAAGAATTTACATGTGAATTGTCTCCCAAGGGAACATATGACTCTCTCTTCTGTCTAAAAGGGTTGATACTAGAAAGCTCTCAAGCTAACTCTACTCAAGCATCTCTCAAATCAAAGTACAAATAAGGCTACTTCCACACTCCAATAACACTCTCTACCTCTACTCCTCTCTTAGAAACTTGAAACTATCAAATTACATCTAGATATCATTCCATTACGTCTAAGCTAGATGATGTTATTCATGGAGGAGATATTTATTGGAGGGAGAGGTCCCATAAGAGAAGGAAGGAGGAGCTTATCTCTTAGGGAGGTTGCACAAAAGCTGGAACAACTATCCTAGAGGAGAAAGGCGAGCTCACCCTAGGACTGCCCATGAAGCCATTTCATCTAGAAGTTTCAATGAGTTGTTGAAAAACTTTCCAAATCTGGCTCATTGCGGGTGCAACATAGGGACAGAGCGAAGACTTCGCTAGGGCTAGTGTTAACTTGTCAATCTTTGCGAGGAGGATAACTTCTGACTTGCGATGACCCAGAAACTTAGGTAGAAAGGGTCTTTTTCATGGATAATGAAATGAGGCACTCTTCCTGAGATTGCAAGGAAGGTAATGACACATACTTGGTAACATGACACAGCACAGATGTCAGTAACATGGACTAGCGATATCCGGTATCAGGGAATCCAGAGTCGGTGACAAATTAATGTGTAATAGATGCCCCCTAAAGCATGAAGGCTGAGACAGTCGAAGGGGTGAAATGCTTTATGAATCCATAACAAATTAGAACGTCCTCACGCAGAACCTGGAGACGCAAGTACAACTAATATCTCTAATACATGAGTACATAGTGAAAGGAAATACATGTGCATAAGGCATGGGCATAGGCATCTAGAAGATAAACATAAATGGTCTGTGGTATGGACACAACCATCCAATCAAAAAGACCACAAAAATGACTCAGGTATGGTCGCAGCCATCTAAGAAAAAGAGTCATGTATAAATCAATCCACGCAACCTGGACTTGTGTAATCTGAGCCCAGGGTCTTGAATCCCGACCTATCCATTGTACAATTTCTAATATGTGAATAGATGTGTTGAAGTTGAGAACACTATAAAATCATTTGATTACTGGCCAATGATGTGAACCATTAACAAGCGTGAGAGAGACCACCAGTAATGTCAATGGTTCTCAAGGTACTGCTAGTACAATCCACAAAGTGTGAAAAAATGATTTGAAGTCGAACACTTGTGAAATCACCTTATCGAAGACCAATGATGCAAGCCTATCGTCGAGCACAAAGAACTTGCCATTGAGGCATGCAAGCTCCAAGGTAATAGAAAGGAGTCTCTAGATCAACTTCCCGGATAATGAGCTAAAGTCCACAGGAAGCGACTAGTCGAAGGAGGGCCATAATGTTTCCCACATCACCGATGCAAGACAAGGAACAAGATGATTGTGAATGAGATAGAGAATTTGAGGGAGGTTTGTAAGGCTACAAACTGCAAAAGGATTAAGCTCTTAGACATATCTATGACACGAATCTGGAATTTGGCAGCACTTCGGTACCAAGGGATCAAAGGTCATGACGATGTAGTAGGGATCAGATGGAATGGGGAAAAATGAATAACCCAAAATCCGAAAAGCCAATGATAAAATGAGGATATCCCAACCTGACATGAAGCAGAAAGAGTGTCGATGTCCAAGAGCGACAAGCTATCATAATAACTAATACAATCAATAGAATGTTTCCAAATTCCCCCCCACCATTTATGGCAAGTACCCAAATTATTTTTGAAACACAAGCTTGAAGGGGATAGCATATGCTTGTAATGTAAGTTCATCCTTCAGGTGAATCCGACCTAGTGAGTTTTAACAAGCCCTTGGAAGGAGAAGCTCAATCTCGTCATGGTGACAAGTCCAATGTCATCAGAGTTTAATGAGTCCGACATAGGTAAAACTCAGAATGTTTTTCATGTTTAGAGAGTTTGAAAAAAGCATGGAAAAGAAAACTCCAAAGGTCCCTTTTCGTAAATTTGTCCCTTGAACCCAAAAAGGTAGAAAATAATATGCAAGGGAACCTATTGACCATAAAAGATCAACGTATACCTTTTTCATAAATAATCTATCTTATCCCAAAAAAGGGGTAAACGTATACTGTGTAGATGACGCTTCGCAGCCTTTAACGAGTTCAAAGCGGTAAGAGCTTGGCCATATTTTCATTTTTAAAGGTTCAGAAAAGAGCTAAAATCAGACCTCCCATTTTTATTCTCTTTAACAAGTCAAAAAAGGAAAAAACACTCGACAAGCTTTTCATTTTTTATGACAAGAAAGAGCTTAAAGGTGACTTGTCCTGGAGGAACGAGTGGTATAAAGGGTAGCAACTGGTTTCGACAATGGTGGAACTGCTCAAAACATGTAATGGTTAAGAGGCTAATAAAACCACTCATCGTTGCAGTTCCTCGGGAAAGGACAAACAACCAAGTGAAAGCACATGATCAGCCAAAGAGATGGTGGTGATGGAATGAAACAAATTTAAGGCTTATCTAGCAGAAATTAGCTGATAAAAATGACAATCACAAGATGTAAATCGGGTGTGGGTCCATTTTTATGCAAGCTTGAACCATGGAGAACTCTGCTTGGGTTCGATTTCATGTATACACAAGTTTGAAACGAAAAACTATGCTTGCTATAAGTTCGCATGCCCCCATCATAATGACGCAAATCGAGGTGCATGCCCCCCAATCTTCATTTCATTCAACTAGGTGGATGGAATGAAGGTTCACTTTCGAGATCTTGGAAAGACTTGATTGGGATTTTACGAGATCTTAATTAAAGACTCAATTTGGAAAAGGGAGTCGTTTCATTTTTGAATGAGGTTGACCTAGTAAAAGAACTAGCCTCAAGACCCTTGTTTCATTTGTTAATGGGGTTGACATAGGAAGAAACTATCCTCGTACACTTGGTTTCATTTTTTAATGAGGTTGACACAAGATCAAGAATGATCCTCGCAACCCTTGTTTCATTTTTTAACGAGCTTGACACAAGACAAGGAACTATGCTCCATCTCTTATTTCATTTTTTAACGAGGTTGACACAAGAATAAGGAACTCTCCTCATAACCTTTGTTTCATTTTTAATGAGCTTGACACAAGACAAGGAAATATGCTCCATCTCTTGTTTCATTTTTAACGAGGTTGACACAAGAAAAAGGAACTCTCCTCATGGAAATTGTTCATGGGACATATGAGAACATGGCTCCCAAGAGGTCTTCACTAGATGGAAGAACTAGGCTCTGGGAGGAATACATGTTATTGGGTACCAACAACAGATCGGGTTCCAATGCCCCTAGTACATAATGTATGAGACCATCTACGTGATCATCAATAGTTGTGGAGGCAGAATGGGTAGCCACATAATTGACCTGCGGCGGGGAAGGTACTGCTTGAAAACAAGAGCTGATAGGGGATGATGGTTGCAAAGGAGGTATCTGGTGACTAATGTAGGACAAGTGATCAAGAGTCACAATTCGTTCGTCGTAAGGAAAACAAACCACACAAAAAAGTGAAGAAACAAGAGCTCCCATGACATAAATATAGTCACAGCCAATGAGAAGATTGAAATCTAATGAAACTTGGATGACCATCACATCTATATAGATGGTCTTGCCTCCCAAAGTAATAGGGAACTTTGGAAGGATCCCTAAGGGTTAACTGGTTCCTCTATCGAAAGCCAACATATTTTGGGTGACAAGCACAAGCTGCAAGGTTCCCAAAGCTTACCAAGTAGTGGAAGAAATGAAGCTAACAGATGCACCTTCATCCAACAGAGTGCCATGTACTGCCATATTATAGGCGTGTATTGTGATCTGGAAAGGCAAATAGTATGGGAGGTGGAAAGTAGTCAAGTGAATCCAATCGAAGGAAACGATAGAACTAATTGGTGGGGGTATCGTATGATTTCCCCCATGCACATCTGGAATAGAAGAAGGATTCTCCTGAGCAGCCAGGATAGGAGGGCCATCCTTTGATTCATGAGAATCTGAAGAGACAAGGAGAACATGAGCAGTATGATCATTATGCACTTCCGGAACAGAGTGAGCAACTAGCTATGAAACCAAGTCGACACTCTCTTCAACCAATGGTTGGTCGAGAATAGACACCAGAGAGTCAGGCTTAGGAAGATCAAGGTGGGTAAGAGATGAATCTAAGTCAATCTCTCTACCAACCTGGGGAGGGTTAGGAGAAATCCTCTAATAACCAACAGGGAGTTGGGGGTGAGAAGCCATAAGGTTTTCCAAAACTTTGGAGGATGTATCCATAAGAGCACAAAGGTTAAGAAGATGTTCTCCTTCACATAACCTACAGGGAAATCTAATCTTCCCTTTCTTCTTACCATCACTAGATAAGGGCATAACATCGACATGATATCTAGAGGTTGATGAGGATGGTCGATCTAAATTTTGAGACCATATCTCCAAGACTCCGGGAATGCCAAGGCAGTCTTGGAGGAGATGATCACCCTTACACAACCTGCAAGGGAATTTGACCTTCCATGGAGGATTAGAAGGTTTGCCAATAGGGGGTGCATTTGGAGTAACATTCGTAGGTTGACGCCTCATGTAGCTGACTTCTTCTTCTTTGTCTTCTTCTTCTTCTTCTTAGCCTCCTGGTTACTGGATTTGACACTTTCACTAGGCGAAGTAGAAGAGGATGGCGAAGAAACAAGGGAATAAGGTGAGGGGTCAACCTTAGAATTATCATGGCGTGATTCAAATGAAGGAGATGGTGGGGTCAGAGTTGAGACATTGGGGATTACTGAGGTAAAAAATAACCAGATAGGTAAAACAATGGTTAACCCAGGGAGGGACAACATTGCCATTTAAGGAGCACCAGCATTTCTGAAGGAAGGAAAAGGACCAGGGTTCCCTGTTGAAGGGAACCCTTGACTAGTAGACTCTGGAAATGTTGCCATTGGAATCGACTCTAAAGAATCACTAAGGAAATAAACTGTTACCAAGAATGTTTCGTGGGAAGTTAATTTTAGAGCATTGAAACAAAACTTTTCCTTTTCATGTTTTAAGAGTTGAGGAAAGGATGAAAGGTGACTTTTATCACTTTTGATTGGAAACGAGCTCGAAAGGACAAGTGCTCGGATGATGCTTTTACGTTTAAAGAGTCAAAAGGGAATGAAAGTGACTGCTCTAGAATTCTAGGCAAGAGGTTTACTAGACAAATCGTAAAACTGCATATACAACTTGGTAATAAAATGAAAGAGAAATGACCAAGGACTTCCCGTACGGTAGTCAATCTTCCCGAATGTTGTGTTCAGTGCGTTACGACTCGTAAGGTGGTAGACTCAGCTTCATATGGATAATAGGATGTAACCTAGTGGGGTATCCCAATATACATGCAATGATATGGGGAGCAAAAATCCATACTAGCATCTATTGTATCACAAAAGGAGGAATCACCCAACCTTAGTGAAAACAATAGGGACTAGGTTTAACGATGCCGGAATACATCTCTAGCCTAGACCTCTAGATATGTGAGAGTTAGGTTCCAATGTGTTTTTAAGTTCATTCAATAAATTTTAAGAGTTAATCTTGAATTAAGTCCCAATTTGAAGGCCCTGTCGAATGTATCTTTAACACTCCTAGAATGCAACTAAATGAGCAAAAAGACCATTTTCGTTGGATGAACAACTAGCTAAGGAAGAGTGAGAGGTTCAATGCATAACAGTTGAATGGAAAACAAGAAAACCAATCAAAGAAAAAGGAACACTTCTACCATCTAATCAAACTTGCAAGCAATCCAAGAAAGAATGAGAAACATATTTTTTGCTTTTCAATGTCTTAATCGCAAGAATCTACTAATGCAAAAAACGTCTTTCAAACCTTAACAGAAGATGAATGCAATTTTTGATTTTCTTGAACAAATGATAAGCAACTACATGCACCTATGAATCAAAGACTCAAAACTAAAGAAATAATCCTTTTTCACAAAACTAGAAAACTACCGGATTAACTGGGAAGCAAAGCGATTTATGCCAAGCGAAAGAAAGGGACCGAACAAACAAGACAAGGAAGTTTGGTGACCAAACACATACACCAATCAAAAGGATGACAAATAGCAAAAGGAAGAAGCCTCAAACAATGAGAGAGACTTTACCAAGCAGAGTCTAAAGACCTCAATGAATGAGTGACCCAAGCAAACCAAGCAGTGGAGAAACCCTAGGGTATTTAGGTCACACGGTTCAAGAGAGAGTATTTGAAAAGACTTGAAAACTAAAATAAAAATCTTTACAACCAACACCTTTGACACAACAAAGAGAAACAAAACAAGCTCTGAGGACAAAACACATTGGCCGATCAACCAAACAAACCTCAAAATTTGAAACTTACAGGAATCGTCGCAAGTAAAACACTAGAAACATGCACCGACAACAAATCATCACACCTCCCTAACCAAGCACTTTGTGATGTTGTCGCGAAAGTACATCAGTTAGATGCGCTAAGTCGATTTCAGGCCTTGGCGCAACTGTTAGACAATTTATCTACATCGTATAGTAAAAGGTGCAACCCAGCAGTCAATGCAAACATGACTACTTCATGACTATTAGGAAATAAACAATGATGACCCAGAATGAAAAGAAAATAATGAAATTTTGACTAGAGTAGGGCTAGATCTATCACTCAGAAGGTTGGGAAGGCTATAGAAGTAGTATAACAACTTCCAGAATGAAGTATGTTACCCAAACAATAAGGAAGACAATAAAACAACAAAGCCAATCAACACAAAGGACAAAAGACAAGCTCCCCAGTGGAGTCACCAAATTATGACACAAGTAAGTTCCCTCTGCGGACAATGGAAACCCCTCTAGCCCTAGAGTGGGTCTAGTCGTTGCACAGACAATATCAAAGAAAGCTTCCTTAGAAAGTTGGTGTTAAGAAGACCTACCTTCAATCCGACGTTCAATGAAGTCCTCGTCGTGTTGCTCTAGCTCTTTGTTCTTCTATTTGTTCATACTTGAAAAAAACATGTAGAGAAACACCACAAACGTAAATAGAAAACAACCAAACAATCTAATTGAAGAGTCAAGGAACCTCAAGCTATTGACATATAATTTAATGCATGATATAGGAAACAAGCTATTGATTTGTATTAATATAAATCAAAGTAAACTTACAACTGGGCCTTGACATTGTAAGCCTCCTTGAAGGGCCCTGTCGATATGTCTCCATAAGCATTTACTTATGAACCGTCTCCCAAGGGAACATATGACTCTCTCTTCTATCCAAAAGGGTTGATACTAGAAAGCTCTCAAGCCAGCTCTACTCAAGCATATCTCAAATCAAAGTACAAATGAGGCTACTTCCACACTCCAATAACACTCTCTACCTCTACTCCTCTCTTAGAAACTTGAAACTATCAAATTACATCTAGCTATCATTCCATTACATCCAAGCTAGTTGATGTTATTCATGGGAGGAGATATTTATAGGAGGGAGAGGTCCCATAAGAAGGAAGGAGGAGCTTATCTCTTAGGGAGGTTGCACAAAAGGTGGAACAACTATCCTAGAGGAGAAAGGCAAGCTCAACTGACCCAACAACCATCCCTAGGACTGCCCATGAAGCCATTTCATCTAGAAGTTTCGACGAGTTGTTGAAAAACTTGCCAAATCTGGCTCATCGCAGGTGCAACATAGGGACAGAGCGAAGACTTCACTAGGGCTAGTGTTAACTTGTCAATATTCGGGAGGAGGATAACTTCTAACTCGCGACGACCCATAAACTTAGGTAAAAAGAGTCTTCTTCGGGGATAATGAAATGTGACACTCTTCCTGAGATTTCAAGGAAGGTAATGACACATAGTTGGCAACATGATACAACACAGATGTCAGTAACATGGACTGGCAGTATCTGAGATCTGGGAATGCAGAGTCGATGACAAATTACTGTGTAACAAAATTAAATTATAAAGAGTTGATTATATGGGATTACACTAAACAATTATTTTAGTTTCCATTCAGACCAAGGACTAAAGATTATTGGTGTTGTTTCCCTTCATGTTTTTTTGTAGGGGTGATAAAGGGTAGCATTTAAGACTTCTGGCTTAAAAAATAATAATCAAATTGATGATGAGGGAAACTTTAGGCCCTAGTGCCATAAAAATAAGCTCTAATACTAAAGCCCTCATCCACATAATAATCCACCAAGCTAGCACAACAGGGTAAACAATGAAATTAGCACAGGTGCACCTTTTTGGTTAAAGGTCGAGTAGATCTCAGGGCGTATCACCATCCATCTCTACCTGACCGACCCCTAGAAACATTTTGGGGGGTAACTTGCAGAGGCGATAGATTGGCAATACCCCTCGGAGTTGAATAGTCAAATGAGCATGCCCGCCGATCCAACAACCCAGATTAATTTCGTAGGGTAACCATAGGATCCCGCCTCCCATTCTTCCACCCGCCAGAGGAAGGTGGAGATCACTCGCCATGTCACAATTCTTCCAGCACCATTTTTCAAGCGAGTGATGAAAGTAAAGGTAAAATGGTAACTTCGTCCCCCCCACTCCCATCCACCTATAACCTTCATTGCCAAATCGTCCTCTGCCACATTTCCCCCCTGTGACGTAAGATGATTGTTTCCCTTCTCCGCCTATAAAAACCCTTCCCGCTCCAAATTTTTGATTTTTTTTTTTTTATTTCTCAATGAAATCTCCTCATGTCATTTGTTTGATCTGCAATGTCGTTCGATCACCAAGCTGTTCCAAAACTCCCCTCCAACATTATTTTCAATTGTTGTCAAGACAATCAGGTAACCTAGCGGTCCCCTCCACCTGTGAATTGTTTCTATAGTTGTTAAAAATGAAGAAAGTAGCCCCCAATACCTCCAAATCTAGGGATTCCAAACCCTCCTCCAATTTTGAACCGCCCATGGACACGAAGGCACAAATTTTAGACCCCCCTTGTTCTTACACCTATCAGACCTCTCGTTCAACATGTATGGCCACCATGTTAGGGGAGAGGACCCTTCTCTGTGTAGTTTATTTAGGGTTATATTATTAGATCACCCCTTCTGTACATCAATTTGAGTTCATTTCTTGGTTAGCCACTGCATACATAGAAGAAAATAATTATTTTGTTTCTTCCATAGGAGCCAAAATCCTGGAGGTGACCCCAGAGTTGATCCAAAAAGCTCTGATTTACCCAAGCTCCCTTGAACCCTAGAAATTCATGGAAACCACTCCATTTTATAATTATAATATCCTTTCAGGTGTCAAACAATAATCCTTTCTACAAATGGCCCTAGCCCTTGGCTTACAGTCCTTTCCCATTGCTGATAGTTTCCTAATAACTATCTTTGTTGAGTTTGTGCAGCATATTCTCTCTATAATTGCTCATATTTTGGGGATGATAATGCCATTATGGTTAATAAAGGATGCCTAGGATTTCTAAGGGAGATGATGCAGCATGACCATCAGGTTGACATATCTTCTTACTTGGCCGAGTCCATAAAATTCCAATTACGCCATTTTCCTACCATCTCAGACTTCAGGTATTCTTCATTGTTGTTCTATTTGCTTGTGTACACCCATGTGGATGAGTTTGAGTGTTAGGGTCTTCGTATCATAGCCCCAATCGAATAGAGGAAGTATGTTTTTGACTGGGACATTGCTATTAGGAGGAGACCAGATAATGATGGCTATTCCCAGATCATATCCTCCTACATGGCCATTTCTTATAAAATTATTCATAATGTTTCCCCTCCAGGAATCCTCCCTCAACAAAAAGAAATCCTTCAACTGAGAAAGGAAACCAAGGTGGGAGACTAGTATCTGTTTGAGAATTACATAGAGATTAGGGTCTATGGGCATTAGCTTCCTCTTCACAACTTTCCTTTGTTCATGCCAATGAGGATATTCACCCTGGAATTCATTAGACAGAGTCTTAATGTGATCCAATTCCACTTTTTACCTGCCAGAAAGGGATATATGTTCAATTTGGGTAAGACTATAGGGCCTTTTATTGTTTACTCCAAATAAGCCTTCCTTGTAGATGAGGAATTACTGAACCAGATGAATTTTGATATGGGAAATGTTTGAGATTATGATCCTCATGGTGTCATTTCAAAGAAAAGGGAAAGCATAAAGGCTTCAACTTATGAGAATGAATGTATGGCTAATATTGAATGGAAAGCTAACCTTGATTCATGTCCTATTAACATAAAGATGGAGATCAAGACTCCAACAATAAAGTACAAGGTGCAGAAAATTACTGTTTATGAGATAGGAAATGTAGAAATGGAATATGTACACACTATCAAAAAGGCCAAGTCCCAAGATATAGAAGAAGAAGAAATAGAGACTGGGTTGGTGGAGATGAAACCAAACCAACCAGGCTTCTAGGTGACTTTGGAAGTCCCACTAAAAGTTGTTGCATCATCATCCTCAAACGTAGCCATTCTTATTTTAGCAGGAAGTGCAACTACTACTGAGCCTAGTTGGCCTACTAGAAAGGCCATTGAAGAAAGGAACAAGAACATAAAGGAGGAGATGCAACAACAAATGGCATCCCATTCAATCCCATACTAGACTAGACTTCTTATTGTTGTGGACTTGGAGAGAAATCAAATTAACTTCTCACTGCATCACCCACTAGCACAGTCACTACTAGTGGGATCCCAGTTCAAGGCCCTAGATGTTTCTTTAGACTTGGAAAGTTTCCCTCTACCTAATAAGATCAACTTGCACAGGCAAGTGGGAGATATGTTGTATAGTGGGCTTAATCTAAATGAAATGACCATAAACAAGGTTGAGAAGTTATTAGAGAAGGATGAAATAATATTAAATCAAGAAACAACTAACTCCAGAGCTTTGCATATGTAGAATGAGAACTTCAAGGAGTTGATTGTGAAACTGGGGAGAATCCAAAGGATAAAGCTGCATTTGAGGGCCTTCTTCAAAGCTCACAAGCAGAGGTTCATGAATTAAGACATAATTTGAAGAAGTCAACCAGCGATCATGTGTAATCCAAGGAACTAGCACTAGTGGAGGAAGAGAAACAGATCATGGCAAAAGAGTTGATAGACAGAAACAATAAGGTGGTGGATCTTAAGCAACAAGTATCATAACTTTAGCAGAGAATAGACAGTCACATTTGTGCATTGTTTGAACCCTCATAATCCCATAGAACAACTTACATAGACCCTCACCAAGCTCCAACTCTCAGAAGGGGAGCCCAAGGAAGTGTAGAAGGATTAAGACATAGGCCAACAAGCCCTGGCACAAAAATTAAAGTAGCTTGAGACTTCCATGACTAATGCATATCTGATCAGTAAGAACCTATAGGAAGCTAATTAGTAGATCTTTGAGCTCAAAGGAAAAATGAAAGGAAATATGCCCCTCCTGCAAGCTAAGCAACTGGTTTGGGATGAAATAATAACATAGATGAAAGAAAACTAGGAGCACATAACTTTGATGGGCAAGCAGAAGATTGTGATGAAGGACTATTATTTCTTCATCCTAGTTGATAAGGAAGAAGGTGAAAATAATTCCTATATTGCCAAGTAATTCATCTATATGTAAATGAGAAACCACTAAGTGAGTTGAGGGCTATAGATGTGGTTGCTAGGTTGCCTACTCTCATGGATATATCCAAAGTAGTTTAGAAGGAGGAGGTCAGAGCCAAAGCTAAAGAATGCCTAGACATGGTGTTGAAAGATGTGGCTACCTTCAACTTTGAGTTCGAGGATATAGTCAAAGTAGGGCTTCCTAACTGTTGGGATTTTGTGGGAGTGTTGATCCCATGGGAATAATACAATCATATGTTAGTTGAGGCCATGAGCAAGGTGGATTCATCTCATGAGAAGACTTCCACCCATAGAGGTAAAACTGTGGTTAGTTATCTGAGAAGGGATTTTTAGATGTTAGGATTGGTGAAGGCCTTGCTTTGTCCTAGGTTGAACTATAAAGGGCTCACAAGTCTCAAGATTGCATATCAATGATTCTTTCATGATCCTCTACCAAATCCAATGTTGTGGAAAAGATGTGAACAATTCATCAATACTCCAATCCTCCAGATCATCAACCCAATGACACTGCCTCTTGAACCTGTCTATCATGATTAAAGATATTGTTGATTGTGTCGATCATGACACTTTGATATTTTATGTTTTATGTAAATATTCTATTTTCAAAGACTCAATGCTAGTTAGTTAGGATATGACTAGTACACTTGTGCCACTAAAGCACGTTGATATCTTTGTTATGATTATTCACTACCAAACCAAGAAAGAATATTTTGTAAAGGGTTCTCTCCCTGAGGCCCTATAAAAATACTTTATGATACAAAACCATGGGTTCTAAATTTTGTTCTCAAGAGGGAAGCTCTGCAAATTGTAAATGAAATGTATCCCCTTTGAAGATTAATGAAAGCTTTTGGTGATTTTGTCTCATATGAATGTGTAGTATGTATTCTCTCTTGTGTTTGTTCCATTTACCCTCACTCTTCTTTTCAGATTACATGTAATAACAATTTTTGGATATGTTTTTATGAATTCTTGGATTCATCTATGTCTAAATTTGATCTAAGGTACCTATGACTGATAAGAATTATTATCCTTAAAATGTGCTCCATGTATCTTAGCACATCATTTGAATGTTTTTCTTATCCACTTCATGTTTAATTTTGATGCATTGGATTCTTAATTTAAGCCCTGTGCATTAGTTTTCTTTCCTTCTTGATTCTTCTCTCCAATATACTTCAAATGATTGATAAAACGACATGCTCATGTAATGTTGGCCACTGGAGTTAGACATTAATGCTTCTATGAGTTTTAATTTGCATCCAAATTTGTATTTCTCTTCGTAAAGAATATTATGAACCAATTATAACTTAAAATCTAGTTAAATATTGAGTGTAAGTGAACAATTACAACATATCTTATAAGCACTCATCAACATGTCCTAGGAACTAGTCTCTCTTCAAACCGGGGGTTGTCTCTAAGAGCTACAACATCTGGAATATCAAAGAATGGAGAGATATATGAATGGATTAAAATATCATATTCAAGATGAAATAAGCACAGTTTTATTCTAGAATGTGGATTAAACATATCAAGTTTCCTTGAAAGTGGAAGAAATTCTTGGCATAAAAACAAAGCATAAATTTTGAGGAAAAGGAACTAGAGGTAGAGGCACAACAAATACTACTAGAGACAATGAAAAGGAAAATGAATCCACCAATAGTCACGAAAATAGAGGAGTAAATGGCACTGTAAGAGGTAGAGGATTCAGAAGAGGAAAAAGGTAATTATATTATTATTTTCTACAACTTTGGAGTAGAGGGGAGTAAGGAATCTACATGTCCAAAACAAAATAATGTAGGAAGAAGTGAAGCATGAACATAGGCCACACAGGTAGGTGAGGCAACCACTATTGGTGAAAATGTAATGGTCCTTTATTATAAATAAATTGATAATTCAATGTTCCATACGATGCTTCTTAAACTATGAAAGAATATATTAGAACCTAAATAGAGAAGGAAAATTTTTAAGACTAAATCTAAGGTCCAGGGAAAATATTGTAATCTAGTCCTAGACAATGGAAGTAAAAAAAAATATTATCCATGAAAGTTATAGATAAACTACAGTTAAAATGTATTTCCCATCCCAAACCCTATTGATTATCGTGGTTACAGAAGGGACAACATTAAGTGACCATTATGCATTAGTGCTTGTTAAATTTTCAGATTGTGTTGATGGTGTTGGACCCACCAACATTCAAGGGATCTCCCCAGTATGAATTTCCAACTAGACTTCACACCATTTGGTGTAGGAGTCCCATCCAGTATGATGGACTGGTTTCCATTCTCTTAGAGATTTTCCTTAGCTCTTGTTGTTCAGCACATGAGATTGTTATGCTTGTAACTTCAAGAAAGTGAGGTGAGTGTTCCTTGTGAGTGTGTAATGTAACTCTGTTTCTAAGTTCTCTTACTATCAAAAGGTGGAGGCAAAGTGAGCCTCTTAATGAGAGGGAATAGTCCCAACCCAAGAAGAAACACACACTGTTAGGCCCCTATACTACTAGTGTAACCCCTTATTGTTATTAGTACAACCCCCTTATTATATTGATGTACCCATGTAGTGCCCATATTGTTACTATTGTGCCCCATAGAATCCCACTATTGTTATTATTATGCCCTTACATTATTATTGTTATGTCGGTTCTAATTATATTATGACCCCTTAGACTCCTATATATAGAAAGGAGGTATTTTCATTTGTATCATCCAAGAATTGTTCATTTGTGTAATGTAAAGGAGGTTTCCCTCTCGTAGAGGTTTATTTCTAAGGCGTTCATCTATCTTTTTTATCTTTTTATGAGCTGGTTTCATAACATTTTGTATCAGAGCATTGGATTCTAGGGTTTCATTGCTCCTAATAGGTCATCGTGGAATTTTCACTATAACTTTTTTTATACGATGTTTCAAAAGTGAAAAAAAAAAACCCATTTGAGAAGAAATCACACTAAACCTCAGATCTAAATTTCAGAGTTTTTCTTTCTATATTTGCAGAGAAATGATCTAAGGAAGTTGGTCTTTTTGCAGACTCTTGAATTACATTCCAAACAGGTGACCTGGGGAAAATCATCATAACTTTCTCTTTGAGCATCAGATTTAAATTTTGTAAGATGGTATAGAAAGAGGACAAACTTTAGTGTCTTTTATATATTTTTTAGAGCCAAAGGTCAAAATAGTGACACGTGGCGCATCGTACAAGTTCGCTCTACTGAATTAGTCTATAATCAGGTCACTGTGGGAGATTTGGCATAACTCTTCCTTGGTGAATCCAATTTGGATCAGATTGGTGGCATTGGAAAGAGGACATAGAGGGCTACTTAAGGTCACAATTTCAGAACTTAAAGATCCGAAAGTAGAGAGTTATAGTCGTTTCAAGATTGAGCTCCTAAAATCAAGAAAAAGCAAGATGAGGAAGTTTGATGACAAGGATCCGATAAATTGGATACTTCAGATGGAGAAATATTTTGATCTACATGGTGTACCACTGTTACAAAAAGGTATGTATTTCATATTCATATTTATAGCCGAATCAATTTTTATGGTATAAAGGGCTTTGTTCTCGTAAACAACTTGTTATGTGATCAATTTTCATGGAGGAAATGATAGCACATTATGAGGATACAAAGAGCAACACCTTCTTTAGAGCAACACCACAACAATTGGAAAGAGTAAAAGGGCATTGTGACATAGTGGAAAGTAAATTATGGCAACAAGGAAGTCTACCCCTCATAACTATAAAGATGGAAGTGTTGTTTCTCCTAGCCTTCCACAACCTACAAGGGTTACACCACAACAATTGGAAGAAAAAAGAGAAAAAGGGCTTTGTTACAATTGTGATAGAAAATGCACTAAAGGTCATAAGTGTGCTGAGAAGAAATTATTTTACATAGAGTATGAAGAGGAGGAAGAAAAGGATCAACAAACATCAAAAGAAGAGGATATACGCCAAGAACCAACCCCAGAGAAAGAAGAAATGAATCAAATCATATATTTTAAAGCATTGGAAAGAATTACCACTCCTCAAACTCTCAATACAGAAGGACATATCAAGAAGAAAAAGGTGAAAGAAGTGAAATATCACATCGAGAAAGAAGAAATGAATCCAACCGCATCTTCTAATTCGTTGGTTGGAATTACCACTCCTCAAACTATCAAGATAGAAGGACATATCAAGAAGAAAAATGTTCAAGAAGTGAAAGATCACATCGAGCATAAAGAAATGAATCCAACCATATTTTGTAAAGGATTGGAAGAAATTACCTCTCCTCAAACTCTAAATATAGAAGGACATATCAAGAAGAAAAAGGTTCAAGCAGTGAAAGATCACATCGAGCATCAACAACAAGTTCTCCAACTTTTAAAGGATAACGCCGCTTTGGTGCAAAATCGAATGAAACAACAAGTAGATCAACATCATAGTGAAAAATGTTTTGATGTAGGTGATGGGGTATTTTTACTACTACATCTCGAGCAAGCTATTTATGAGAAGGAAAGGTAGGCAATACTACATGCACTTAAAAAATGGCGACCTTACTGAATGGGAAGACAATTCAAGGTAAAAACGTATCATGATGGTCTAAATACTTTTTAGAACAACTATTATCTTTAGAAGAACAGAAAAAATGTGTCACAAATATGTTGGGTTATGACTTTCATCATCTATAGAAAATGGAAGAAAAATTTTGTTGCAGATGCACTCTCAAGAAAGGATGAGGATGTGGTAGCATTTTTTTGTGCTATTTATATTATCCAACCAGATTGGATAAACGAAACAAGGGATGAATGGAAGAAGGACGGAGAAGTATGGCCACTTATTCAAAAGTTGCAAAATATCCCAATTCAAACAATTTTGCCAGAAATTGAAGAGGAAGGAAAAATCATATTGAAACCTGTAGTAGTCACAGAAACAAGAACCCGACAGCTACGAAATCGATCAATTTCAGAGTACCTCATCAAGTGGAAGAACTTACCCGCTAAAGATTCCACATGAAAGGACAAGAATTTTATACAGAAGCATCAAGAACTACTCAAGCATTGAGGACAACACTTTTTGAAGGAGAGGGGCATGTTAGGGCCCTATACTACTAGTGTAACCCCTTATTGTTATTAGTACAACCCCCTTATTATATTGATGTACCCATGTAGTGCCCATATTGTTACTATTGTGCCCCATAGAAGCCCACTATTTTTATTATTATGCCCTTACATTATTATTGTTATGTCGGCTCTGATTATATTATGACCCCTTAGACTCCTATGTATTGAAAGGAGGTCTTTTCATTTGTATCATCCAAAAATTGTTCATTTATGTAATGTAAAGGAGGTTCCCCCCTCGATCAAGCTGAATTCTAAGGCATAGATCTATCTTTTCTATCTTTTTCTTGAGCTGGTTTCATAACACAAAGCAATAAAAATGGCAAGTGTTGAGGGAAGAATCCAGGGTTTGAAACTCACCATAGATGGAGCTGCTTCAGCTCACCAACAATTTGTGGATGACACTATGCTGTAGGGCATTCCCACGGTCAAGGAAGCCAAAGCTTTTAAACAAATCTTGAATGACTTTGTTATGGATGTTGGTACAAAGGTAAGCCTTGACAAATCAAAAGTTTTCCTTTTTAACACTAACATTTCTATTTAGAGAAACCTTACCAGAATTCTAGGGTTCCAAAGGGACCTGTTACCCTCTAAGTGCCTTGGAATGCCCCTTATAGACAAACCTCTAAGCAGGGAAGTGTGGGAGACAGTCATTAACAAATTGCAGGATAGGGTCAGGAAATGGACATGCAGATCTTTGAATTTAGCAGGGTGCCTTGTGCTCACAAAAGTTGTCCTGCAGGACATACCCATTTTCATGATGTCAGCTCTTCTTGCTCCTAAAGGAGTTTTGCAATAGATCAAGAATATTCAAAGGGATTTTCTTTGGGGCAAAGGGGAAGAGAAAAATAAATGGGCTTTGGTAGCTTGGGATAAGCTCTGCAAACCTAAGGCGCATGGAGGTTTGGGGCTTCATGACCCTGAAACCCTCAATAGAGTTTCGGGTGCAAAGCTTTGGTGGAGGTGGCTTAAAGAATCGGCAACCCCATGGGCCAAGCTTTGGAAATCAAAATATGAAAATAATCGGCAGGAGAGGGATCATATTCGAATGTTTGGGCTTATCAAGGGCTCCCACATTTGGAATCTTGCTTGGGAAAATATAGGCATTGTCCAGTAGCACAACTTCTAGGAGATCAAAGCTGGGAACCTGGAAATTTATGGGAGGACAACTAGTAGCAAGAACCAAACCTATTTAGGGAAGAACTAACCGATCTCAAGAATGATATTGATAAAAAAGGTTTATGCATGGTAAGTGACTTCTGGGATCAGGTAAGGAATAATGGTAAATGGAGAATATGGAAGGATCTAGGCTACAGGGAAGAGAGCCCTTTGAAAGCTCAAGCAGACTCTCTTGCTATGGACTTGGAACAGAGGAAGATTTTGGTATCATCCTCATCTGACCAACTAATATGGTGAAGAAACACGGAAGGTAAATTTAACCTCAAAGAATCCAAATGAATACCCCTAGCATTTGATTATCAAAACCATGATAAGGTATGGAAGGACCTTTGGCAGAACCTGCATTGGATGAAAATAAAGTTGTTTATGTGGTTGGTTCAACAAAAGAAAATTCTAACTTGGGAAAATATTTTGAAGAGAGGTTTTTTTGGCCCATCCAAATGATATCTATGTGGTTCACAAGAGGAGACAATGGAACACTTACTCAACCTCTGCCCATTCACCTCTACCTTGTGGGATTGGGTGGCCTTAGTCTTCAGATAAACTAATAGGGATTGCCTTAGTATTACCAACACTTTGAAGAATTGGAGAAAATACTTCTCAGGTAATGAAATCATCAACAAAGCTTGTACTCTGGTTTCGTGCTTCTTAATTTGGGATGTCTGGAAAGAACGTAATGGTAGGATTTTCAAGAACAAAAATGGCTCAACCCAGAACATTATTGCACAGATAATAAGACAGCTCAAAGACACTGTTGGTGCCATGTTAGGGAGACCTCCTGAGAACCCAACTCTGCCCCAGGATGCTAGTATACTGTTGCATTTGGGCCTCCATTCGCTAGTTCCAAAGAGAATACACAAGGATCTGAGCCAGATAAACACTAGTAAAGACTTTTGGCAACCTCCTCCTCATGGTTTCTTGAAAATTAACATAGATGGAGCCTCTAAAGGTAACCCAGGGATGGTTGGTTTTGGCGGGGTAATCATAGATGAGCAGGGGTGCATAAAGGACATCTTTCATAGTCATTTGGGGACTACCACTAATAACACGGAGAATCTCATGGCCTTAGAGCAGTGCCTAGAGATACTAATTGAGTCAAACTCTCATAATGCCATCATTGAAGCAGACTCTGAATTGGTTATTAATGCGACCAAGAAGATCTGCAATGGAAAATCACTGGGAAAAGTTTCAAAACATTGGTGGCTTTTGAAGGTCTTTCAACGAATTCACTCCCACCTTCAAACCCTGAGAAAAACCAGCTTCGTTCATGTGCGAAGAAAAACCAATATGCTAGCTGATTCGACACCCTTGGGGAAGTTGCATGAGGATTGCCAAAGACAGGCGGCCAAAGACATGGAAAAATTCCAAACTATTAGGAATGAACAAGAAGGAAGACTAGTGGTAGCAGGAGAAAGCGGAAGCGTAAGTCATTCTTAACCGTTGATCCCCAAAGGAAAAAAAGAGATAAATAGAATAAAAATGCTTAAAACAAAGCTTTTTACAGGGGAGAGGCACTTGGTAAACAGTAGGCCTCTTAGAAGGTCGTCGGCCACAGATCTTGATAGCCTTCGTCATTGAATGGCCAATGGGTGGAAAAGTAATTGAAGGTTAACTATTCAATTGGACCTGAAGTTTTTTAGATTCGCAGTTTATAATCTTCATCGGGTTTGAAAAGAAGGTAAAGATCGTGTAGGTTTCCGTTTTGATATCTCTAAGGACTGTTAGATCAATAGGGGCTTAATCGTGTGGTTTTCGGGTTCTCAAAGTGATCGGAGCTTAAGTTTCAAACCATACCCGAACATTTATAAACTAATGGCTCACAATCCTTATCAGGTCCATGAGCCCGGTAAAAGGGGTGCATGTTTCCGAGACGACAGTGTCGTGACCATTGGATCTCACGGGATCTAGATCGAAAGGACATTGGGCCTCAACATAGGAGGAGGCTAGGTCCAAAAACGGACCCGAAGTTTTACACGTTGATTGTTTATTTACCCTGTTGGATCCGTAAAGCTAATAAAGACCGAGCTCACCTTTGAAGAAGTGTAGTAGCAGGTTCGAATTAGAGTCAAGGTTTAAATTAAATTGAAGTTTCAAATATCAGAGGCAAGGTTGAATTGGCCTTAGAGGGCTCTTGTTCAAGAGTATTGGTCTTGTAATTCTTCAATTGAAGATACTATAAGAAGAAGAATTCATTTGGGTTTTTCTCTCAAGCTTGGAGAGGTTTTAGCCCTGCTGACAGCCTATATCTTGTTTCGTTTTATCTCATTTTTCTTTATGGTTTTGTAGTTGTTTGATAAAAAAACACGTAATAATAATAATCAAGTAAAGAAGAGCCTAAATAAGAAAAGTAAAAAGTCTTTACAAGTAGTTATCATTGCTAGAGAAATCATTTCATCTCTCTGCCCTAGATTTCTCAACATCGTATCAGAGCTAAGGTAACAAATCAAGGAAGGGAATCTCAACAAGGGACACTAAAGCTCTCAAATATCAAGGTTCTAGAAATATATCAAGGGCATCAAAGAATAAATAAGATCCTCTCATCTCTAAGGCATTTTGAAGACAAAGGCTACATCATCGTCTTGAAGGAAGTGTCAAATCCTAGATCGATTAAAGAAGAAGTCAATAGTTAAAGCATTCTTGGGATCCTCGCTCAAATCATCAAACCAAAGAATATTGAAGTATACTCATCCAAGGGAATCAAGAAGAAAATATTTTTTGGCATTGTCAAAAGACTCAAGGTGATCTCCCTCTCTTTGGAGTCAAGGATCACTTTTGAAGAAAACCATCTTCATCAAGAAGAAGTTTTCTATTATCTATATCATTATCAAATTCAAGAAGACAACAGGTTGAAGGAGAATCTTCAGAAGTAAGTATATTTATGTGTACATATGAATCTTTCTTTTTACAAGGAAAGCAACAAACTGGTTGGGGCTTCAATTTTCTTGCATGGAATAAAATAACAAATCTGAACCTCATAGAAAATGAGGTCATGGAACATGTTAAGGGATCAATCATCAAACCTCCAAAGGAATATGCTCAAGCACTTGCAAGGTATATGAAAGGGGAAGTAAGGTCTCAAAGGATTCTCATAGAATCCATCATGGATCCCCTCATTCCCTATGTATCAAAATTATAAACATCAAATTAAATATATGACAAACTTATAGAATTGTTCTCTGTAAGCACTGCAAGAGAATTAATCTCATTAAGGAAAGAACTCTACAAGATGAAGATATCAAAAGAAAAAGGAATAACCTCATACATTATGAGGATATCTGAAATAAGAGATCAACTACAAGAATTGGGAGAGATAATTTCTAACAAAGAGATGACTACCACAGTGCTCAATGGACTACCATAAGAATGGGGCAACTTCACATCAAGTATTTATGAGAAGAAGGAAGCTACTCCATTCAATGATCAGTGGTCTCTATGCAAAATTGAAGAAACAGGGTTAAAGGAAAAAACTGATGTAGGATCAAATGAGAAAACCCAGGCATATGTTGCCATGACAAAGAGAAAAAGGAAGTTTGGGAAATTTGGTCCTCGGAAAAGAAAGAAGAATATGGCAAAGGTTCAATGTTATGGATGTCAATAATATGGGCACTACAAGAGATATTGTCCTAAGCTTAAGAAGGACAAAAACAAAACAGGAAGGGAAGAAGCTCATATCACTGAACAAGTAGAAGAAGTTGAAAAGAAGAAATCCAAGAAGGATAAAGTAAAAGATATCTATTATGATTGATATAGTCTTCCTCATCTAGTTCTTTTCAAGTTTATGTTTCAATTTTTTATGTTGTGGTAGGAATAATTAGAAGCATGATAGGATAAATCATGTTAAGAGATAACACCATAGAAGCATATTATTGAAAGAAAGAGCTCATGACATCATCATAAAGAAGCATGAAAGAGAGCAAAAATAGAAGTCTATAATAGTCACCTATAGAAGGATGTAGCTCTTGGTAACCTCATTCAAAGCATAAGTAGTACTTATGGGAAAAAGAAATTCATCTAGAATAGATATCATCATACATCACTGAAGAAGAGCATTTGTTGGATGAGGATGATCAAGATCCTCTGTTGAAATATTCATTGGAAGGTTCACCTACTAGAAGAAGCAAGTGTCTCGTCAAGAACTCCACCTTGTATGGGATTCATGGAATGATGCTTTGATGTCATAAGAAGTGAAGCAATTCAAGGTGATTAAAGTTCTTTCAATCAAGGAAGTTGTTGAAGGGAGTCTAGATGACCTAAAGGAAGAAAAAGAGGTATGTATGCTTGTATTTGATAAAGTAGAGTCATGTCATATGGTTGGAAATATCATGAATAAGTGTTCTACCTCAAAAGCATGATCAAAATAAAGGATCTCCTCCTTTGAAAGGATGCATGAAGGCATGGTTCACACATTGACTAGAGGTGGTTTAAAAATTTAAAGGAACTATGATTGGACATTCTTTGGGAGGAAATGTGCGAATAAAGAAAGGAATAGATCATAAAAAAATGTGAATCTGGAGTAGGCAATCAACATCCAAGGACTAAAAGATTCGACCATGATATCTCCATGGGAAAGATATGGAGACCCCAATAAAGTCTGAAAAAGAAAGAGACCCTTGACGTTGTATATATTTTTGGTGATGTGTCAATATATATGTAGAATGATGATGCAAACAAGAAGATGTCATGATGAAAGACCATCACAAAGGTGTTTTTGATTTAATGTTCATCTTCTATTTTTGAACAATATTTGGATGGGCTAATGCAGGGCTACCAAAGGAAGAGTTGTAGATGTCATCTACAACTGGAACTCATGTGGTAGGATGAAAGATCCTAAAGGAAACATGATGTGAAGAAGGTAGCAAGGTATGAAGGAAAGGCTAGATATGGACTAATGGATCACTTTCCATTGAAAGAAAGGATGACAGGACTGACATGATTCATGGATGAAAGTGATGGATGGTTGATGTCCTACGAAGAAGTCCCAAAAATATGAAGACTCATGAATAAAAAAATGAATTTCATGACATCGAAAGGAGGATATGTTCAAGCAGCTAGTTATCCAATGATCTCCACCTAAAGAGATGCTAGAAGCAAGTCCCTGCTTAAGAGGGAGCTTGGTCAAGTCCCTGATTAAAAGGGAGCTTGGGTACATTCCTTCATTGGAATGGGCATAACCTCCCTAATTAAGAGGGAGAGATAGACACATCATTCTTGTCTTTATCTGGGAATATAGAAGGGAGGATTAGATAAGCATTTGGCATCCACTACTCTTTGAGCATGTGGTAGGGCATCCAACATGAGAGTAGTCGTAAAGGACCGATATTCTTTGAGGAGTGGCAATCCAATATAAGAATCATCCTGGTGGAGCATACTCTGAGAGAACATGTGGGGTATGTTCTGAGAGATACAATGATGAGGGTTTCTATAAACCATTTATCTCGCTAGTGTTATGCTCTGATCTTATGGAGAGATAGAGTTGTTAGTCAAGGCCTTGCTATGTAACAATGATAGATGATATGATGCTAAACAGATGGGTTGCCCATCTTACTCTTCTTATGAGATTTCTTCATATTGAGAATGTCCAAGTATCTTGTATAGATTATGAATACCTCCCTAGTTAAGAGGGACCATTGAAATATGTAACTAGGTCCAGTCTTCATAATGGCATATGCAATGTTGATTTTATGTATTCAATGAAAAGAAAAATAAATTTATTATTATTATTCTTGAGGCATGGTTTTCATGCTCAAGGGAAATTTATTTTAGGTCAAGATCCCATTGAGAGCTTCTAGAATTTGTCGTTGAGTCAAAAGATTCATTGTCATGTATGAATAACCCTCTTGGGCATGTTACATATTGTAAGAAAAATTATTTGAGTCGAATTAGATTCAAAAGACCCTCCAACACCATGTCAAATGTGCAAGCATCAAGTCGGCTTCATGAAGCAACAAATCCGCCTAAGGACACTTTAATTCAGCCTCAAAGGATGTGTTAAGAAGTCTATATATAGAGCCATTGACCTCATTTGAAGATCACTCACTCAAGCATAAAAAAGTTCGATCAAGGGACATAAGGAAGCCTCATATCCTAGTGAAGTAAGGAGAAGCATAGGGGAAGGAAGAATCGAATTGTTTGGGCCTATTTTGGATCAAATCTCTCACACATGTGAAAGGTTAAGGTATCTCCTTGTTGCGGTCTAGATAGAGATACTACAATTATCCTAGAAGGTTGAAATCAAGGAAGAAAAGGGTCATTATTACACGCCGAATTGAAAAGGAAGCAACTAATATCCAAGTGAAGGAGGAAGGAAGAAGTTTTGTCCATAATCTAACTAATCTAGGTTTTTTGCAATACGAATTACAATCACATGTTGCAAATCCGAAATTTCATAATTGCATAGGTGAAGTGAAGTAGCAGGGTCGAATTAGAGTCAAGGTTTAAATTGAATTGAATTTGGAAATATTAGAGGCAAGGTTGACTTGGTCTTAGAGGGCTCTTTTTCAAGGGTCTTGGTCTTGGAATTCGTCAATTGAAGATACTATAAGAAGAAGAATTTGTTTGGGTTTTCCTCTCAATCTTGGAGAGGTTTTGGCCCAGACTAATACCTTATATCGTGTGTACTTTTATCTCATTATTCTTTATGGTTTCATAGATGTTTGATAAATAAGAACACATAATAATAATCAAGTCAAGAACAACCTAATATTTACAAGCAGTTAAAATTTCTAGAGAAATAATCTCATCTCTCTACCCTAGATTTCTCAACACTGGGTGGGGAAGGGGGAGTGTCCTTTATGAAAAAAGAGGAAATGTAACACCCTCCTCCCACATCTACCCAATAAACTGGCGAACTGGGGTAAACATGCGATGAGAGGCCACTATGATATGATTCGACCTCCTAAATCACGTTAAGGAAGTGGAACTGACAAAAACACACCATACAAACATTCAACATCAACATTAGGACCCTCAGGAACCAATCCAACCTTTCTGCCAACCAGCCCCTAGGTCCCATTGATATTTTGGACCACTTGACCTTTGTATTCTCTCATGCTATGGGCATGTTAGTGTCTAGGGACCTCTGGACGTTGTCACAGGCCTACAAGCCAGCATCCAAGGACCTCTGGACGCTCTCACAAGCCTGCAAGCCAGCGTCCAAGGACCTCTGGATGCTCTCACAGGCCTGCAAGACAACGCCCAAGGACTATTTTTCATAGTATTGTGATAGCATCCCCAGGATTTGAGCCACTTTTTTAGGCCCAAAGCCCAGGTCACCGCCCATAATTGAAAGACAACAAGGAAACAATGAGGAAAATGCAAATACTTAAACAAGCCCTTGATTGGACCCCTACTAGTCATGACATGAATTTCGTCAAACATATCACAAATATGTTATATACAAGTATAAACAATAGATATAAGCATAGGGGTCTCATACTTATCTGAGATTCTCTATGAAGCATTGATGCCTCAACACATTAGCTGCCATTTCATCCATTTGGTCATAGATACATTACTCATTCATTTACAAGTAAAAACACGATGAGAACCATACATAGCCACTATCATAAAACATATACATAAGCAACATAATAGCAACAGAAATACCAAGGAAAACACAACTATATAATCCACATATAAACTAGTATAATGCTCATATAAATACAAGGAGAAATAAGCTCATATTGATGATGAAAAATCCAAACCTGGGATGGGACTTCGACATTCCACCTAACCGTGGAATGTATGAGCTAAATATCTCTTCATTAATTCACCCCTATGCCATATTCCAAGCATGAATGTGGGATCTCATAGAACACATCAATCAAAAACCATCCAGGGCTTCCAGAGGACATCCACCTCAACCCATCAAACACTGATTCCACCTCACAGATGAACATCACAAAACCATCATGAGATTTATCTCTATCCAATCCTTTGAGGGCGTCTAGAGTGTTTGTTCGAACCAAGGCTTCCAAGACTAGTAATTCAACTCATAACTTTCGTCGAGCTTCTAGAGCGTTTGTCCAAACAAGGCTTCTAAGACTAGTAACTCAACCCACTAAGGGCTTCCAGAGCGTTTGTCCAACCAAGGCTTCTAGGAATAGTAACTCAACCCAAGCTTTTATAGGGTTTCCAAAGTGTTTGTCGAACCAGGGCTTCCAGGAACTAATAAATCAACCCAAGCTAGGGAAAAATGAGAACCAACCAAAACAAAACAAGGAAATAACTCCATAATCTCCATGGCTATCCAGGAAATGGCAAGGCTATGCAATCCAATATCAATCTAGGAAATCCTCCATGTCAATGACAGATCATGACCAAAAATCCACATGCATATGTCGTGCATGCCAAAACTAGTGAGGAAAACATACATGCAACTTGGTAAATACAAGTCAAATTCATTATAGTTGTTGATCTCGATGTCCTCTTGCACTTTACTACTCTACCTTTTCCTTCTTGCTCCAAAAATCCAAGTATGCCACACCCTCCAAGGGTGCTCCAAGAAAACTCTAAGTATCCAAGAGTACGAGAGAGAGAGAATAATGAGAGAGCTACAAAACTGAACTGGAAAAAGTCTATGTACTGATCCTTAGAAGCATTTTTATGAATGAGGCCTCTATTTTCTTCATTTTTCATTATTTTCCTTCATTTTCCTCCTCACATGAAACATGTGACCTTTCACCTTCCTTTTCTCCCAATTTCCATTACTTTCATAAATAAATGTGCCAAAATTGTCATTTTTCCTTTCCAAAACCTTAGCCATTGCCTTTTCCAATTTCCTTAGCCATTAATCAATCACAAGTGATCCCCATCACTAGGATTTTGCCCAACATTCAGCTTGGAATAAGTGTCCCATCAACCATGGTTATTATTTTGTCTTTATTAACTTTTGTTACATGTATTTTTTCACCAAGGTTGTTACATAAACCTCCCACTTGGGGGAACACCGTCCTTGGTGTTCAACGACACCTATAACTACAATATTGTTGTAAGCAAAACATATTGTCGATGGATGTTTATAACTCATTGCGGTATTTACAATGACCATCTGCTAAAACGTGACAAACATAATGTTTACTTGAGCTTTATAACACAGCTCATTATGGTTTTTACAATAATAACCACATATACACACATACACATTTGCTTCAACCATCAATAACCATATTGCCTATGGAGCTTTATAATCCAGCTCGATACTAGATTTACAATAATACACACATATGCACATTTTCTCAACCAACAAATAAAAGGATACGATGCCTGCATCTGCAACAAGTGAATTCAGAGGCTCACACTTCCACCCTCAAAGTAATACCAGAATTCACCTCCTTCCCAAGAAGTCTAGAATCCACTGTAAATTCAAATATGCATCCAATTTCCACATTGTAATCCTACTCCACTTGTCCTCTCAAGGAACAGTTACTGACTCATTGTTCCAGGGCGCACTTTCAATGTGCATCTGATTCCATATGGCAATGCTAATGACCAAAACAAATATATCCTCGGCCTTTCCTTCTCTACTAGACAACCCCTCGGGCAGTCCAGTCACCCATTCCATGTAGTCACACACCTTCCAAGTTCTGTTGGCACCCCCATCCCAGGCAGTCCATTTCTTGGCAAGGCTTCCTTGCATCAAAATATACAAAAGCCAAGGCATATCCCTTCCTCAAAACCAACATACTGGTCATAACATGCTCATGGAAATCAACAGACACTATTGGGTACCAGTGTCCCATAATGGTCCTACTCCTAAATACTTTACCAGCATACTGCTACATTTTCCAATTCCTTTTGTTGGTGCAAATTCTTGCAGTTGATTTCAACCACCCAACCAATCATGTTCATGCATTCCTGTAACAAGCACATAATTTCCATTAGATTTAAAATAAAGTGAAATAACTTCAAATCATACATCATTGGTGGTCCGTCAAGAGGGTACACTTGCAATTATATTCGCTTCCTGACACAAGTCAAACTAGTATCTTTGACAAAATCATTACGTATAAACATATCACATCAAGTTAGATCAAAACACAACCATCATAAATCACATGTAACCATCATAAACCAAAATCATAAATCACATGCATAATTAAACTGAAATAAAATATTGATACTTATCCTTTAGTCGGTCCTTAGCTTCTACCTTTGTCCTTATTCTATATGCACACTGGATCAGTTGCTACACCTTAAAAACACCCAGTGCCTTCTCCTCAATCATGTGCACATACACATAGTGTGCATCACACACATACAACCACACACGACATACAACACCATGCAATACATGCATATACACCTAACACACAACACATACACCTACACCCTGTGTACAACACAACGCAATACATGCGCCTACACCCGATGTACACCACCACACAATACATACACCTACACCCAGTGTACAACACAACACATACGTGCAGCTACACCCGATGTACAACACAACACATATGTATACCTACACCTGATGTACAACACAACACATACGTGCAGCTACACCCGATGTACAACACAACACATATGTACACCTACACCTGATGTACAACACAATACATCAATCTATGCCCTATGTACGACGCCACATAATACATGTACCTACACCTGGAGTATAACACAACACAATACATCTATGCACGATGTACAACACCGCACAATACAT
This sequence comes from Pinus taeda, assembly GCA_000404065.3. NCBI lineage: Eukaryota > Viridiplantae > Streptophyta > Pinopsida > Pinales > Pinaceae > Pinus > Pinus taeda. Next base: position 15,758 of record APFE031734909.1, on the reverse strand, counting down.
ATATGTACACAGAGTACAACATAACGAATACACATGTCATGATACTATGACTGCACAATGCACATATATAGTACCGCACACCCACAACACATCATGTACGACACACACACAATGCTACATGTACACTAGTACCATATGTACAACACATACACAGTACCACATGTACAAAGCACTACCTACACAACGTGTGCACAGCATCACATGTACATGGTACCACCTGCAAAATGTGTACACAATGCCATATGTACATCACACCTCCTGTACAACGTGTACACAATACCACATGCATGACATTACACGACACCACATGTGCACAACATCACATGCATGACGTGTAAACAACACCACATGCACATAGCACCACATGTACAACATGTACATGGTACAACATGCTCACAACACCACTTGTACAGCCATGCACACAACACCATATATACAACATGCACATAACACCATATGTACATAGCAATGCATTTACAACATGTACATAGCACCCTATGTACACAACATTGCATAACCAACATGCGCACAACACCACATATCCATCATGCGCAAAGTACCATATTTACATAGCACCGCATATCCAACATATACATAGCACCATCTATACCCAGCACTGCATATGCAACATTCGCACAACATTATTTGTACCACCTTATACATAATAATTGTATAAACAACATGTACGCACACTATATATACACAACACCACATGTGAACAACATCACATATGCAACATGTACAACATATGCACAACAGTAGTACAACACATCCAAAACCACAATGTCTCTACCAAGCAACCTTGTTTCTAGTGTCTCTTTGCTATCCATGCTTATCCTAGCATGTCACATGTCACACCACTTTCATTTAGTTGATGTACTCCTCAGCATTACTTGTCCATGACATAAACATAATGTAATCGCATAATATAAACTCATAACCACATGATACTGAACTCATAGATTTTTCAAGACTACTCCTCCCAATTGATTCCTCGTAAGACCATGAACCATGAACCTCTTCATGCCATTCAACTAGATAAGCAATCATTCTTCCACAAGAATGATCCCTCATGACCCTGTCGAACAATGACATAGATACATGGATACATACATACACATAAACATTAGCATAAATAATCATGATCCTGTCAGACAACGATATGCATACATACACATATATACATATAGGCATCAACATTAAATAATAATGGTCTAGTCAGTCAACAACATACATACATACATACATAAAACATTAGCATAAAATAATCATGATCCATGATGACCCTGTCATACATGAAATACATACATGCATACATGTATACACATATAGACATCATCATAATCATGATCACAAAGTAATTACTAGATATTATAAGTTTAAGGTTAAGAGAACTATCTTTATGTGCACAACACATGTGCCACATCGCGAACAGTGGTTCCCAACATACCCAAGGCATATGATGCCTCAAATACATTTACTTCACCTTTCTTGTTACCTTTCCCATGACTATATTTCCATCGTCCATTTACACTAATGGACCCAACCATTCTAATTGGTTCTCATACTCTTCCCTTCAACTGCCCTTATGCATGCACCAAGCTTCATCCAGGTCTTACATCACCTATTGGGTACCACACAACTCTCCCAAAACTCCATTAACTTTCCTCTTTTCCAACCAATTCCCAAGACTCTCAAAACATTAAAGGCAAGACCTAGATGCAAACAAGAGAAAACCAATAACAATACGACACCATAGATAAGACATCATGACCATACACCATATGCAAACAAAACCACAATCAAGCGCAACAATTCACAAAATACCAAAAGCACGAGACCAAGAACATACACCATGACTCAATCTCCATGGTTCCCAACACTTCCAAGGGAAATCTCAACCTGAGCATTCTTCAAGATTTCATGGCAGCCTCTTTTCCATGCAATACCTTGCATCATACTACCATCAACACATAATTCTCAGTGTATAAATAAGCATAACAATATACTAGTTACCTTACCTTGTTGTTCCAAGCACATTGCCTTGTAACTGAACACATTTGTGTCATGTCTCAAGGGACTCCAATTCCCTTGACAGATCCACTTGTAACTAGAGACTAGCTAATATATCTGTCAACTACATGTTCATGAATATAGCATATATCCCTGTAACGTCAGACAAAGTCAAGGTTAAGAAGACTTCCTATATACAAAACATTCATTCATTTGGAATTAGGGTTTCCAATCATAGCCAAATGAATTTTCGCCCAATTCCTCTCTTTTACCTTTTTTCCTTGTTGGAATTGAGGCTTACTATGCATTGTCACATCACCCAACTTTTACTTATATAAACACATCAACTATTACCTTGTCATGCTAATACCAAGCATGTTTCCTGCAACTCTTCACACATGTCAACCACACGTTCCAAATACCAAGACAATCATATCTGCCAATTTCAAATCAACCTTTACCAAAAATAACAATCATGTCATAATCCATAATCAATTCATATTCATTAACCATAATGCTACAACTATCACCTACTACACTCAAGTACATATCAATTGTCTCAACACATATGTGTTAGTACAATCATCTTAAAACAAGATCATTGGAACACATACTCATATTATGCAATTCATCAAACATTCAACCAATTTTCAAACATACCATGTTAAATAAATCAACTAGATGACATTATTATAGACACCAAACACACAAACACCAAATAGACTTCATAATCAAACAGTCAAGCACAAAGTATACGACATAAGCAAATTCATATCTCAATGTATCTCAGGGGAGGCGATCTTGTTTACACAATCAATCCAGATTAGCACAATATAACTTCACAACATATCAACTCAACCCCAAATAAGGTCATGATATCCATAATAGTCACTAGCTGACACGTCCACATCATAAGCTCATAAACATTTAGCATTCATACATAATAATCACATATGTACAGTCAGTCTAGATTAGCACAACACAGTGTCACAAATAAGTCAACCCATACCTAAATGTCATAACCCTAACCATCTACATAGGCCAATCCAATTTAGCATGATACATATAACATCAAGATATTAATGTAGTAACCCTAATCATAAAGTTACTAGCATATAACGAAAACAAGTTATACATCATGCTCATCAACAACATATAACCTAATCATCAAACTAACTATCATATAACAAAAACAAGTTATATATCATGTTCATAAACAAAATATAACCTAATCATCAAGCTAACTATCATATAACAACAAGAAGTTATATATCATGTTCATCAACAACATATAACATAATCATCAAGCTATCTAACCTAAAACAACAGTAGTAATGCATATCTCCACAGGTTACTATCATTTATGATTATCTGACACATGCATATGACTACGCTAATCAACTAACATCTATCGTGAATGTAACCATAACATCAATAGAAAGAAAGGCATAGACATGACCATAATGCATATAACAAACCTTAACCTACATAAATGCATGCCCAACATACAAACATGTATGACGACGTTCTCTTGCCTTGAGGTCCAATGTTGCAACTTCACTTTAATGATTTGCATCTCCTACTCTATCTCAGCCAGTTCATTAGCATCATAACATATCAATAGCATCATGATGACCTAATTTCATACAATGACCTCACAATTCATGTTTAACCTACTATACTTGCATAACCATAACCATGGCAATGCATGCATAACAACATATAGCCACCAACATGCATAACAAATGCATATACAACCATACACTCATGACGACACATCCCACAAAAACACCATCAACCCTCACATGGTGACATCACTGCAACCATGATCAACACCATGCAATGCAATAAGCACATGTACTACAAGCATAAGGAACACATATGCAACCAACATGAATGCATGGCCAACACACAGCCCATCCGATCTGAGGGGTGAACCATGCTCTGATACCACTATGTGGTATTAGATATGACCCAAAGAGAGTGCAACCCGCTTTGATACCACTTTGTAACACCCTCCTCCCACATCCACCTAAGAAACTGGTCAGCCAGGGTAAACATGCGATGATAGGCCACTATGATATGATTCGACCTCCTAAGTCATGTTAAGGAAGTGCAACCAATGGAAACACACCATATAGACATTCAACATCAGCATTAGGACCCTCAAGAACCAATCCAACCTTTTTGCCAACCAACCCTTGGGTCCCACTAATATTTTGGACCACTTGACCTCTATATGCTCTCATGTTATGGGCATGCCAGCATCCAGGGACCTCTGGACGCTCTCACAGGCCTGCAAGCCAGTTTCCAGGAACTATTTTCACAGTCTTGTTCCAACGTCCGTGGGATTTGAGCCACTTTTTCAGGCCCAGAGCCCAGGTCACTGCCAAAAATTGAATGATACCTTCATAATAGAAATATAACAAGGAAATAATGAGGCAAATGAAAATACTTGAAAAAGACCTTGACTGGACCCCTACTAGCCATGACAGCAATTTCATCAAACATATCACAAATATGTAATCTACAAGTATAAACAACAGATCTAAGAATAGGGGTCTCATACTTAATTGAGATTCATTATGAAGCATTGATGCCTAAACACATTAGCTGCCATTTCATCCATTAGTTCATAGATACATTACTCATTCATTTACAAGTAAAAACATGATGAGATCCATACATAGGCACTACCATAAAACATATACATAACCAACATAATATAAACAGAAACACTAAGGAAACCACAGCCATATAAACCAGTATAATACTCATAGAAATATAAGGAGAAATAACCTCATACTGATGATGCAAAATCCAAACCCGGGACAGGACTTCCATGTTCCACCCTACCGTAGAATGGTTGAGCCAAATATCTCTTCAGTCATTCACCCTCGTGCCATATTCTAAGCATGAATGTGGGATCTCATAGAAGACATCAATCAAAAACTATCCAAGGCTTCTAAAGTCCATCCACCTCAACCCATCAAACAATGATTCCACCTCACGGGCAGACATCACAAAACCATCATCAGATTGGTCTCTATCTAAGCCTTCTAGGGTGTCCAGAACATTTGTTCCAACCAAGGCTTCCAGGACTAGTAACTCAACCCACAGTTGTCGCTAAGCTTCCATAGTGTTTTTCCAACCAGGGATTCCAGGACTAGTAACTCAACCCACTAAGGGCTTCCAGAGCAGATTGTTTTTCCAACCAAGGGTTCCAATACTAGTAACTCAACCAAAGCTATTACAAGGATTCTAGAGCATTTTTCCAACCAAGTCTTCCAGTAACTAATAACTCAACCCAAGCTAAGGAAACATGAGAACCAACCAAAACAAAATAAGTAAATAAACCCACAATCTCCATGGCTATCCGCGAAATGGGATGGCTAGGCAATCCGCTATCAATCCATACAATCCTCCATGCCAGTGACAGATCATGACCAAATTCACATGCATATTCCATGCAAGCCAAAATTAGTGAGGAAAACATACATGCAACTCGGTACCTGCAATTCAAATCCATTGTAGTTTTTGATCCTGATGTCATCTTTCGTTTCCATGCTCTTCCTTTGCCTTCTTGCTCCAAAAATACAAGTATGCCACACCCTCCAAGAGTGCTCCAAGAAAATTTTAAGTATCCAAGAGTATGAGAGAGAGAAAATAATGAGAGAGCTCCAAAACTGAACTGAAAAAAGTCTGTCTACTGATCCTCATAAGCCTTTTTATGAATTAGGCCTCTATTTTCTTCATTTTCTATTATTTTCCTTCATTTTCCTCCTCACATGCAACCTATGACCTTTCACCTCCCTTTTCTCCTAATTTCTATTATTTTCATAAATAAATGTACCAGAAATTCCATTTTGCCTTTCCAAAGCCTTACCCATTGCCTTTACCAATTTCCTTAGCCATTAATCAATCACAAGTGATTCCCATTGCTAGGATTTTTCCCAACATTCAGCTTGGAATAAGTGTCCCTTCAACCATGGTCATTATTTCTACATTATTAACTTTTATTACATGGAATCTTTCACCACTTGGACATAGCCTCCAACAATCAAGTTGAAGCATATGGTCTACTTTTGAAAATCAAAATTGCTTCTTTTGATGATTTCATAAGCCTTAACATTGACAGAGACTCAATAAATATGAGAAGTTAGATACATTTAGGAACCTACCCTTCTAATCTATCTTTGATGCTTATATTTTCTAAAATCTGTTTATTCATGCCCCTTCTCTCCCAAAATGCCTTATTTTTCACCCATTGTACTAATAACTCAATTGTGAATATGAAAGAAAATGTTGCCTTATTGGAAAATGTGGGTGTTATGTTTTTCAATGGGAAATGTCCAACCTCCCCATTCCATGAATTTTTTATTGTTAAATCTCCCCTTCCAATCAAGGAAACAAATGGAATCAAACAAAATTGTGCAAGTTACAAACCCTCCATCGACCCATTTAACACCATCAATGTTCACCTCACTTCATATGTCACTCTCATGAACACCCTCGAGCTAAGGTCGGATATCGCATGCTACAACTACCATTCCCATCCTGGGAAATCATGGAATGTCCTGGGATATATTGGCTGGTACGGGTCATTAATTCTTGATCCTAGCTTGATTTTTTATTTCTTTTCCCCCTTCTTTGTTTTTTCTCAGTGATTATGTGTCTCTACTCCCCTTTGAACTTATTCTCCTTGTGCTTCTATTTGCTCTAGCACTGGTTTGGTCTTATTTAGTCCTCCCTTTGTGATGGCCTTCCATCCCCTATCCTCGATTAAGCAAGCTCTATCTGAATTGGAAGTTGAGGTGGAAAACATGCATTCTACCTCACTCTCTCAATAGATTCTTCTTGACAACTTATTAATGCATATGGAGACAAATTTGGACCTGTTAGTGCACAATAGAGACATGCTCCTTGAATTACAAAATGAGATGGATGTTATTAGGAGTCAAATCTCATAAGTTTATGCTACTCGTGGCAAAATTACTTCAAGGCATCCTTCATCTGGGATCTTTGACACTTCAACTCCAATTGTAGTGAATTCTCTCTTGAACTTGAATGAAGCAGCCCCGGGAAGCTCTACAACAAAGCATGAATTTCTCAGTTCTTCCACACCTATTGGTAGGTTTTATTTTTTTTCTTTAGTGTATGTATTCTTGAAGTTTTTATCGATGTTTATGTTATTCATTTTTCTATTGAATTCAATCTCCTTTATCTTTTAGAGTTGTTAATTGTAATGTTATAGCCTCTAGTTATCCTTAGGTTCATTTTGAACACCAATATTATTGATGTAAATCTGTAAGAATCCTCCATAATATTTTTTTCTATCCTAATACAAAATTGCCCATTTTTTATTTTAAAAAATTGTTATTCATCATCATATTCATATCCTTTATTATTTATTCTCTTTAATATTTTTTTTAACTAGAATGAAAGTTTTGTATTTATATGCAAGTATGTCCCTGGATCACAAGAAATGCATCAAGTAGTAAATATTTATATCTTCAAAAGACTTGTTAAGTCCTCTTATCCATCTAAATTAAAAAACAAAACAAAAACAAAAACAAAAATCCAAAGTGGACAATAAAAAATAGGGTTTTGTAGGTATATACCTTACAAAACTAACACGCCAAAAAACAAAATTTTCATGTCATACTATAACTTATTAATAATGCATATCTTTCATAATTGTGCAATGGCAATCCATTTAACTAAAAGGAATAGTAGAGGGTCTGATTTGACCATTGATTTTTAAATATCTCAAACTTAATTTAAACCCTTCATTAACACACATAAGTCTGCATTTTTATTGAGATCACGAAGAACATGGTAGTATGTTATTAAAGAGAATCGTTCCACTATTTTCCTAATTCTTTTCATAAGGATTTTTAATGTTTCTCTCACAGAGGAGCCCTTCACCAAACGTTGAATAAGAAGAAGAGAATATCCCAAACAATGAGAGAAGTCACCTTATTTTCTTTGGCTAACAAAATCCCCTAGTAGAGGGCATAAGCTTCAGCTTGGTTGTTTATCATGCATCCTAAGCCTCATGAATACTTTGCAATTTTAACTTTGTCGGGGCTATAGAGCACCCCTCTCCCTTTTGTCGCCCATATTTATTCTTTTTAATATTTAATAAATTAAAATTGACCTTTAATAAATGATGAGTAGCCTAGAGGCGCTCTCCAACCTAGTATGGAGAATGTTGTAAGGGTTATGTGTGTTATACTATGATTATGTAAATTTTGACTCGATTTAAATATATATAACAAATAAATAAAAACATAATAAATTAAATTAAAATAAAAATTTTAATAAATATAATATTAATTAAAGCATCTTTGCCAAATTATATAAAACTTAAATCAATTTATTAATATACTCTATTATTATTGTTGATTTAATTATATTATTAAGTATTAGGTTAATTAAAGTAGTTTAGATCGATTTTTAGGTCCAGGATTCTACCCAAAGCACCCAAATGGATCCAACTTCCTAAAGTGTAACCTTTCCTCAAATTTTAAGATGATTTCTAAACACTATAATAATAATAATCAAAATTTCAATTTATATTTGTATATAAATTAATTTATTTTTCCTCTCCTAATTAATATTAACAAAATAAAAATAAAAATTTATATGGGCTATATACTATTTATTTTTATTTATAATAATAAAATTAACAAAATAAATTTCTATTTATTTTAAATAATTTTATAATAGTATGTAAAATTTGCATATATAAGTTTTTAGATATTATCTTAGGCTTTTACCAAAGCCTTGAGAGGGATCAATCTATTTCCTCTAAAAGTGGGATTAAAATGGACCTATTTTACTTCAAATTTACTTTAATTATTAATTTATTTTATTTTTATGTAATTTGATTTAGTCAACATATTTGCATAAGATAAGACTAAATAAGACCAAACATTACAATATCCTACATATTAAATTAAAAATATCCTTTCAACGTAAAAATATTATTATTTTATTATTTTAAATATA
>APFE031734905.1:0-10176 GCA_000404065.3 Pinus taeda | reverse complement strand
TCATCCATCTCAGCCCACTCACTATCTGTGATGTTGTAAGGCTGTTTGGACTTGCCCAACAACGCCTTTGCCACGCCATGTTGGACAAGTAAATCATGCATCTTCACCTTCTAGATCTCAAAATTATTTTTGTCATTAAACTTCTCAATTTCAAACCAGGCACTCTGAGCTTTCGCCATCTTATATCAGCCAAAAGACACAATAATCTCCAAAATCCAACTTTTAAAGACCAGCAATTTAAAAAACTGCCTATGCCTTATATGCCTTTGCTTTAAAAAAAAAAACTTTTTGTTTGTTTGTTTACTGTGCAAATTGGGCAATAAATAAAATAATCTCAAAACAAAACTTCTTGGTTTATTTGCACCAATTTACCATTTCTAACCAAACGACCCGAACATTGAACCATTAAAGCCAATTTTAAAACCATGCACCAATGTAACTGCTTTCTTAATGGTCCATATTCCTAATGGTCCAAGCCAAATTTTAATGCAACAACGTAAGTGGTAAGCGCTTCCTTATAAGTCCATCGTGTTATTTTCCTCACTAAAAGAAAAAACGAATTCTTTTATGTGAAAAAAAAAACAATTGAATACTTTTATGTAAAAAACAAGGCTCCCCAAAATTTTTCAAAGGTCCGCATTTAGCTTTTAAAAATGGGCAGCTGTTGGTATTTAGGCATCACAATTTTGCTATGAAATGAAAAACCCTTAACGTATTAATCAATTTGAAAAAATGAGGACAACTCTTGCAATGTCAACGCAACGGTGAATTTAAAATACCTCCATTGAGTGCACCAGTACTTCTGTTGTATGGATGCCACGCACCAGCAACATCAACAACACTTCAGCACATTGATTGGATGAATGCAACACTCCAGGCAGCACCAACAATGAATTGGATATAGCACCACCAATAATCCACCACGCCCGCAGAGACACCACGCAGCGTGTCCAGGCAGCACCACCAGGAAGTACCAACACTCAGCATGGCATACGCAGGTCCAGCATGTAGCACTCCACGCAGGTGGTTTGGTAAACAGTGTTCACTCAAACGCATACTAGCAGTTCAACGCATAGAAGACTCCCACACCAGCACTGTTTTAAGAGCACAATTTAAAAAAAAACACGTGTCTGGAGTCCTGTTAACGCACATCACTTCCAAACATATGTAAACGCACAACACTAATTGAATACATGCTCCACCACGCAACGCAATCACACCTCCACACATGTTTTACTCAGTGCACCAGCAGCTCCACACAGCACCAGGCACCAGCGCTCCAACATCGCTCTGATACCACTTGTTGGAGATCAGATGCTTAGCTAAATTAAACAAAATACACAACAGATCAATCATGCACATAAAGACACAGCAATTAACGTGGTTCACCCAACCAATCTGGGCTACGTCCACACAACGTAGGCATCGAAAATCTTATTAATCAAATAGGAGATTACAAAATTAAATCCTCACAAAACTCTCACACTCTTAGCAAACATCCGAATGGTTGCCTGTTATATAGCAAAGAGAATCTAACAACCTCATTAACTCACTCACATCAAATATAGGAGGCATTAATCATGTCCCAACAACCTGGAGCTACTATAGGAACTGATTCCTATTGTTGTCATCAACTGAGATTTTGCCTATCTTACTCCAAACAGAAAATCTCAACACAATGGATTCGCCGATCATAAAAAATTCATGATACCTCTATACATGTGTCACCTTTTTGTGGTGATTTGTTGTATGTTTCCATGATTGCTAGGGTATAGTGTAAATGTTAGCTAGTACATGCACTATTGGTCTCTGTCTGACAACTCGGCTCTACCATGTTTAACTCTACTCCATGCAAGGTACCATATCATGCGCCACACACCTAAACTCCTGCAATCAGTTCATCTGCTGGTGATCACATCAGACGGTGGAGGAAAGAGGGTTGGTTTGGTAACCAACTTACCCCTGCTCTGCCTTGGTACTAGGGTTTGGTAACCAACTTACAGTGCTCCACCTCTGTGGTACTAGGGTTGTCCAACTTGCAGCTTTGGCTTACAACAAGTAAATCACTCACATATTATGATTACAAGATGACCTTTTTAACCCTTTTTTGTAGCTATTAAAAATTACCATTAACCTCGAAGGCAATCTCTCACTGATATGCAAGTATTAGCAATGCTATGGTTTCTTCTTAACGGGGCATCCATGGAAACCTTCCAGATGGCTTGGGTGAGCCCTCGTATCCATTATTCATGTAATGAGTAACAAAACAATTCTTTTAAGGCTGACACCACCACTATTAATATATGGAACTTAGTATACCCGATTTGCAGGTGGTTGGTTATGCTCTTGGTGTTATAGTGGCAGCAATGAGGTTTGATCTTGGGTTTCCTCTAGATTAAGCCTGGCAGTTACAGATTCACCATGTGGTTAAAAAAAATATATGGATTTCGATGCAAGTTTGCAGGCAGCTGCAGCCTTCAATTCGAGGTAGCTTCTTCACCCTATAGTTATTGTATATAAAATTAGTTTCTCTTTTATGGTTTCTCTGCTACGGTTATTCTGTCTTGCTTACTAATTCCTCATTTTCCTTGAACATGTACGGTTTGAAATCTAGTTCCCATGGCTTCTAGTATCCCTCTCTCACCTGATCTGGAAAAAAAAAAATCTCATTGGTGCTTTTGCATATCTTACCAGGTGCTTGTCAGTCTATTTCTCCTTCATTTGATTTTTTCTACCAACCCCTGTTTCTCGTTTACGTTTAACTGTCTAAACCTAGTTGCCAATTCAACAGGTTTTAGGATCTTTGTGTAGAGGAATTCTATTTGGGTGTCTTCGGTTGTATGTTTCTATACTTGTGAAAAATAGGCATCTGAATGCTTTTTTTGTTTTGTTTTAAAATTTGTTGTTACAAGTTCATGGTATGATGAAGCAACTCTTCCACTTCTTATAAGATTGTTTAGCCAACGCTATGTTTTTTTGTTTAATGGTATTACTTGGCTGTAAATGAATGGTTTCATGCAATTTTGATACCAAGGGTTTCATAACCCAGTTGACTATTAATGGGTCCTTATATTGTCCAATAATTTCATTACCCGACAAAATGTGATTCTAGGTTTTTCCTGGATTCATCCTCTACCCAAGGGTATGCCTCTACCCATGGGTATGTTCCTATGTTCTCTTAAATACTATATAGTCTTTTCATATATGCTCTGGTTACATGTATGGTCTCGCCTCTCTTCAAAGGTTGCAATTCTCTCGTCAACGACTCTGCAACTTAAATTTCTTCCTCCTCCTTAGCAGAGTCATATGGTTCCTTGTGTCAACAACTGTCCTCCTCCATTGATGGTGATGGTTTCCTAGATTTCCTTCTACTTACCGGCATACGTTTGAGTGGGAAGGGTTGTTAATCCCTTTCAAAATTAGTCTTCTAGAGAGAGGAAATAACAGAAAGGGTTAAGCCTTCCGGGGCTTTCCTCAGTCCGACTCTGTTGCAATTTGTTTGCTATACTGTTCTAAACCCTCTTCCAATGTACGCACGGCTCAGAAACTCCCCAAGGCTTAAGCATTCCCATTTGTTTTGTTTGAATATAATGCATCTTAGTTTCTTTGTTAGGCTAGTTTATTTTAATGTTTGATGTTTACTTTGTATCTACTACTTTGTTTCTACTTCGTTTTGTTTACTTAAACTGGCATTTGTAACTATAGTTGTTATTTACACTAATACATGTTAGTTTCTTTGACATGTTAGTTTAATGTTTATGAATAAGAATTCATATTTTTATTTTTTTATTTTTTTATCAGATTACTTTGTATTTAGTACTTTGTTTCTCTCATTTTCATGAATTCTTGTACAATTTTTATTTACAATTCTTATTTAAGCAGATTGTACTTTGAATATCTTATCTATTGTTTTATGAAATTTTATACAGTCTTTTCATTTTAGTCTCAAGAGGTTCTAATTGTCTTTCTTCTAGTTTTATATATAAATATTGTACCAAACAAGAATGGTATGGGAACTATATCTATGTTGTTGATTTATTCCACTAAGCTAAAAAACTAATCCTGGTCTCCTTACCTACCATTAGTTAGACATTTTTTCTAGCCTATTTAGTTATTTTCTTTGCCATGTTACTTTAATGTTTAATGTTTAATGTTTATGAATAAGAAATCATCCTTTTTTTTATCATATTACTTTGTTTCTATCATTTTCATGAACTCGTGTACAGCTTTTTCTTTTAGTATAAAATATAACTATCTTTTACTATAAAATATAACTATCGTTGTTCTTTATACTAATTTGATCCTCTCCAAATCCTCTCCAAATGGTAATCATATTACTAGCATAGTGAATGGGGTTCTTTCTACTTTGTTCTATTTCGTTTGGTTTCTCCATCGTTCTATTTGTCACTAGAGTTTTTATTTACGTATGTTATACTTTCAATATCCTACTTAGTGTTTTATGAACTCCTATACAACCTTTTGATTTTACTTTCTGGTTTTCCACAAAAATATCATACCAAATAAACATGGTAGGGAAATTTTACTATCTTTCTTCTCATTTTCTACAAAAATATTATCCCAAATAAGTATTGTATGGGAACTATATTGAGGTGTCGATTTGGTCAACTGGGCTCAAAAAAAACCTAATCCATGTCCATTTACCTACCATTAGTTAGACATTCTTTCTCACCTAGTTAGTTTGGGACTACTTTATAATTTTCCTAGTTTTGTTCGTTATGTTTGTATTATGTCTTGCTTGTTGCCACAAACACCCATAATTAAATAATTACTACTTAACAGAAATTCATGTGTACTTTGTTTTGTTTATCATTAAATGTTTGTATTATGTCTTGCTTGTTGCCACAAACACCCATAATTAAATAATTACTACTTAACAGAAATTCATGTGTACTTTGTTTTGTTTGTCGTTAAAGAATTACCATCTAACAGAAATTTATAATATTTATTTTCTCTTAACACTCAAATATATAAAGTAGTTCTATTAAAGAATTACCATTTAACAGAATTTCATAATATTTTGTACTTTGTTTTGTTTGTTGCCACAAAAACCCATAATTAAAGAATTACCATCTAAGAGAAATTTATAACATTCTCTCTTAACACTCAAATCTATAAAGTAGTTCTACCATAAATATTTCTCAAAACGCTGCACTTCATTCTGTTTTTCACTATAAAAGCCCATAATTAAAGAATTACCATTTAACATAAATTCATATTATTTTCTCTGTAAATGTGGGTAAGCTCTCTTACAGTTTTTTTTTTAGGACAAAGGCTCTCTCTTACCGTTTTCGGGACAAAAACACTCTCTTACTATTTTCAAGACAAAAAATCTCCAACTTAAAGCCAATATCTCCAACCCCATCATTAGCAAGCAACCTCTGCAACACAAATGCAATTTCTCCATGAAGAACCTTAGGAGCCACAACCAGAAAGTGGAAGAGAGATCAAATTCCACTAACACTCTCTTACTATTTTCAAGACAGAACATCTCCAACTTAAAGCCAATATCTCCAACCCCATCATTAGCAAGCAACCTCTGCAACACAAATGCAATTTCTCCATGAAGAACCTTAGGAACCACAACCAGAAAGTGGAAGAGAGATCAAATTCCACTAACGTACAACCCCTTATAGCATCTAAAAGCATCCCACCCATTTTATAAATGCAGTGTTTCCACGAAGAACCTTAGGAACCACAACCAGAAAGTGGAAGAGAGATCAAATTTCACTAACTTACAACCCCTTATAGCATCCCACCCATTTTCGCATCCACTACCATGACACTAATTACTAATTTTTTATTTATTAATTAATTTTTTGAAATTCCTCCAATTGTTGTTTATTTTATGGCTACATAAATAACCTTTACAAAAATAATTATATTTTAATATCTTAGTAATTTTACATCATCATTGTATTTTATTAAATGTTTATAGTTTCTGTATAAAAAAATTTCATCTCTGGCTTAACATAGATATTCAACAAAAAAAAATGTACACAAAATCATATTGAGTTATTTAATAATTTTATTTAATGATATTTCTATTTTAAATTATGATAAAAAAATATTTAATTATCAAAATTGGTTTTAATTTTTAAAATTAAAAAATTAAAAATTATTAACTAACAAAACCAATTAACCTCCACATTCTTAAAAAATATAATAAAAAAAATTATATTCATTTAATTTAATAATTCCTTATTATAATTTTTTATTTTTAAATTATAATAAATAAGTTAATTTGATCAAAAATTTGTTTTAATTTTTTAAAATACAAAAGTGAATTTTACATAACAAAAAGTCAACCATACCTCACGTTCTAAAAAGAGTAACAAGTACTAAGTTGCCAGAAAACACACTTATCTGAATGAGAAGGATGGCTATGTAATACATTTTCGATGGGATTTTGAATTGATTTAATTGAATGATTTTAAAATGTGTGAGCTCCATATTTCATAGAAATCATAATTAAATAATTACTATTAAATTGATAATATTTTTTCTAAACACACACTCTATAAGTAGTTCTATTCTGAAGGTTTTTTCATTAGTTAGTTTGATTGCTTTATAATTTCTGATGTTGCTTCGTTTTTGTTTGTATTTTTTTGTTTGTTGTCTCAAAACCATAATTAAAGGAATACTATTTATAAAATTAGATATTTTCTCTTTATACGGGGGGGGGGCCCCAACTGCTTATAAATAGTTTTACAATGAATATTTCTCAAAAAGTTTCTCAAATGTGGTACTTTATTCTGTTTGTGATTATAAAAGCCCATAATTAAAGAATTGCCATTTAACATAAATTCATATTATTTTCTCTTAACATGCAAATCTGTGAAGTAGTTCTATAGTGAATGTGGAAAGCTCATAGTTCTACACTGAATGTGGGTAAACTCTATTACTGTTTTGTTTTGAGGACAAAAATCTCTTTTATAGAAAAGCAGTGAACGTGAACATCTCTAACTTAAAGCCAATATCTCGAAGGCCATCATTAGCAAGCAATCTCTGCACCACAAATGCATTTTTTCCAAAAAGCTTAGGAACCACAACTAGAAAGTGAAAGAGAGATCAAATTCCACTAACATATAACCCCTTATAGCATCCAAAGGCATACCACCCATTTTAGCATCCACTACCATGACTCGCCATAATCCCACCCATTTTACCATCTACTACCATGAACACGAGAGACTACTAATTTTTTATTTATTAATTAATCTTTTGAAATTCCTCCAACTATTGTTTACTACTTCTTTCACTTTACTTTTATGGCTAGATAAATAACCTTTAAAGAAACAATTCTATTTTAATATCTTATTAATTTTACATCATTATTATATTTTATTAAATGTTTATACTCTCGCTATAAATTGAACAAACAATGTGCAAAGAATCATATTACATCTAATTTAATAATTTCTTATTAATAATTTTATTTTATTTTAAATTATTGATAAAAATACTTAACCGATCACAATTTTGTTTTAATTTTTAAAATACAAAATGAATCTTGAACTAGCAAAAAAAATTAACCATACCCCACATTCTAAAAAGAGTAACAAGTAACAAGTGGCAGAAAACACAGTTACCTGAATCGAGAAAGATGGCTACGTAATACATTTTTGATGCGATTTTGAATTGATTTAATTAAATAATTTTAAAATGTATGGAAGAGACACGTCGTAAAGATGGC
The DNA here is from genome assembly GCA_000404065.3 of Pinus taeda. Classification (NCBI taxonomy): domain Eukaryota; kingdom Viridiplantae; phylum Streptophyta; class Pinopsida; order Pinales; family Pinaceae; genus Pinus; species Pinus taeda. The sequence goes on along the minus strand of APFE031734905.1, from coordinate 2,462 downwards.
TACGTAATACATTTTCGATGCGGTTCTGAATTGATTTAATTAAATAATTTTAAAATGTGTGAAAGAGACAGGGCGTACATTCAACTTTTCAATTGCAGGCCAGTGTGTTAAACTTAGTTAAAGTTTTAAAACTTAGCTAAAGACTCAGTTAGTAAAATTTCCCTGTCGATTATTAAGTAAACAAAAAAGTCGATAAATCTCCATCCACCTCTAAGTTAAAATATATACATTTATTGGCATTAAAAACAAATCATATATATTTAAAATTTTAAATTATTTAATACTTTTTTAAATAAAAAACTATGGATAGTGTAGATTTGATATTGCAAAAATATTTTAATATTCTACACAATCTAATGGATAAAATTAAAAAATCAGTTTCAAAATCTATTATAAATGTTGGTGTTTGCTAGTTCCAAAAAATGTATCAGTAAATTTTACAAAAATGTTATACTCTCCCTATTGGTTTGTTTTGTTTTTGGTGTCTTTATTGCTCAATTCACCATTTCATTATTCTCGCTATCTTTTCTATTGCTCTGTCGTTCTTATTCACACAACCTGCTGATGAAGTGCCTGAAATCTTCGTGTGACGTAACATTGGGTCCAAAATTATGAGTTTAGACAATGTCAAGCTTGTGTTTAGGTCCTGGGATCACTGCAAGCAAAGCAAAGAAAAAGACATTACAGTGTTACCGTGGGTAAATATACAACCCATCACAATGCTACACAATGTATTTATGGAGTAGTCTAATGAGGCGCAGGAAATGGAAAAGGTGCGGTCATCCTTAACATGGATGATTACTGCAAGAAGATGTTAGATCATCTTCATAATAGTGGCAGTTATAAAAAGTTGTCCAAGAACCCTCTTAAGAAAATTTCTAAGGTGGTAGCTCTAGCCATCAAATCCAGTAGCTCTGTGAATTCTCTATGCCATAAACTCATTGAGAGTAGTCCTATTACTCCAAGAATTTATGGGTTGCCAAAGATTCCAAAAGAAGGGGCCCCCCTGAGGCCTATTGTTAATACCATTGGTGGTACGACCTACCTTCTAGCTAAGTTCCTTGCCCTTAAGCTAAAGCCCCTTGTGGGCTGTACAAAGTCCTTCCTGAAAGACTCTGCATCCTTCATTAATGAGCTTAAGGATATTAAGCTTGATCCTGAGGACATCCTCGTCAGCTTTGATGTGGTCTCCCTTTACACTTGTATCCCGATAAAGGAGGCCTTGCAAGTAATCTATCGCTTAACAGATCTCGATACCACTCAGCTAGTTGAGATTTGTCTCACCTCCACTTTCTTCTGTTTTGAGGGTGAGTTCTTTGAACAAACCTGTGGTGTTGCCATGGGCTCACCCCTTTCCCCTATTGTTGCGAATCTTTTTATGGAAGATTTTGAAGCCAAAGCTTTAGCCTCGGCCTGTCTCCTTCCCAAGCTGTCGAAAAGGTATGTTGATAACACTAATGTCATCTGGTCCTATGGCCATGAGGAGTTGGATCTCTTCTTTAATCACCTCAACTGCAAATCCTCGGCCATTAAGTTCACCATGGAAAAAGAAATCAATGGTTGCCTCCCCTTCTTGGATATTATTATCTCTAAAAATAAGGATGGTTCCCTCTCCCATTCAGTATTCCGAAAGAAAATGCATACTGAGCGGTATCTTCACGCCGATTCCCATCATTTCCCTGCTAAAAAATTGGGGGTTCTTAACACCCTCGCTACTCGTGCCCTTAGGATTTCAGATAATAAGATCTTTGATAAGGAAAAATCCCATCTCCTTAATGTCTTTGTGGAGAATGGTTATAGTAGGTGCCTAGGTCAGAAGGCTTTTCTTAAAGCCTCGAAAAACTTGATTGTTAAAAAAGAACCTAAAGAACGCCTACTAGGTGTCCATCTTCCCTATGTCCAGGGAACCACAGACAAGATTGCTAGAATCCTCAACCTTTAGGCCCCTCAACACTATTCGAAAATCCCTCCGATCGGTGAAAGATCCCATTAACCCTAAGGACATGAAGGGTGTCTACTTGATCCCCTGTTCTTGTGGGACCCCCTATATCGGGGAGACTGGGCGCTCCATCCATCAAAGGTTGAATGAACATGCAGCTAACCTAAGACATGGGAGAACCAAGTCTGCAACATTGGCAGAGCATGAAGAAAAGACCAAGCATCATGTTTGTATTGAGGAGGCTAAGGTTATTACCAAGGTTGCCATTTCCATCACCGTAAATTCAAGGAAGCGATTGAAATTGAAAAAACGCATAACAATCTCAATGGGGGTGATGGCTGGAAGATCAGTCATCGTTGGATCTTTGCCCTTTCTTCTTAGTCTTATCAGGGTTTCCCCTTTTCCCTCGTTCCTTTTCCTTATAGCTTCCTTTTCCTGCCTCCTAGGGTTCTCTTTTTAGTTTTATTTTCTGCTTTTGTCGTGTTCTTGTCCTCCTTGTTTAAAAAATAAAATAAATAAATAA
>APFE031734900.1:211031-235929 GCA_000404065.3 Pinus taeda | reverse complement strand
GACAAAAGCGATATGAGGAATATCCAATTCAACCTTAGTGGATTTGATATCATGCATTATAGACTTTACTTCAAATGCAAGAGCAAGAGGATCATTATTTTGCAGTTCAAGAGTGAAGAGTTTAATCATGAGTTAAACAACTTCAAGTGAAAAATGTGAGTCATAGAGTTCTTTCAGCTTTTGTAAGGCTTCAAAAGCAGTCAAAAATGGCGAAATATGGCGACTCACCTCTTCATTTGCAAATGCTATGATTAATGCATAAGCTTTGTTATTCTTGTTTTCCCAAATGACAAGCTCTTTGTCTGAGGTAGGATGTTCTGGCTCTTTGTCTTCATCTCCAACACACGCTCCTTTCCACAACTCATTGAAAATGAGTGTGTGTTTTATCATCTGGGACCACTCAAGATAGTTCTCTTTTCCAGTGAGAACTATTCCCACGTTGGATATGATTGAATGCATAATATAACAAAAAAATTTCTGCTGCAAAACTTTTACTCATAATGGGAAAAAAATATAATTCTGATATGACTCAACAACAAACTCAAATTGACGGCAAATGTCAATACCCAAGCGATATATATCGGCCTTTTTTTTTGGTAATACGCACTATTCAAAATATATATCGGTTTCTTTTTACATTGATCACCCGATGCAGCCCTTCAAAAAAAATTAACACACAGTTGAATATCAGGGGACAACATCCCATCCTCGAAAGTATGTAATAAGAAACCTAAGTCTACCTTCACAAATGGAAAAGGAATCCTCATAATATTCCTCAGTACAAATAATGTATGCCTATTTAAAAACTACAAAGGCAAAAAGACAATGTATTAATGAACGCTGCAACGTTTCCTAGCACTCCATTATCAAAGCAGTATTCCATCAAACTTTGTGGTCTCATTACATGCAATAATCAATCCTTCAACATTTCCTGGCAAGAGGAATTTGCGCAATTGACAACCAGTGGATACCCGTTCACGAAGAGGAACAATCATCAAAACACTCTCATGCCACTGAACAATACCCATGACAGTCACTGTACTGCCTTCCTTGATGTGTCTGGAGTGAAACGTAAACAATCAAACCATCTGAAGGAGCAAGCTCTGGCTCAAACTAATTTAGATTTTTGAGACTGAAACTTATCAATAATATATACATTAAATAATGTCATTACTTCAGATGCCTCTGATAGCCATAGACCACATAGAAATTAACTCGAAGACGTAACATTATATGAAGCCCTTCAAAAATTTTAACATACAGCTGAATATTGAAATCTATTATTACAGATTGATTGTTGAAAGCATAATGGCAATGTTCTCATCCGGCTCCCCGAATAGAAGCGAATGCAACATACCCTTGTAGATATTCAGAGGCTTTGATTCATGCACCAGTAGCGTTTCATGTAGTAAACTTGGTCATGGAGACAATTCATGCACTCACCACAGTAATTCTCTCAACGCAGCAGCAGTAATGCTCTCAACACAGCAGCGTGGAATGAGCAACGGTTCAGCATTCCATCCAAACACATGACAGAGATGGCCTTCATTCCGCTCAGTATACAGTTATGCAGTGGGCACAGAACAATTATGTAGCAATATAATTATGCAGTGGGCACAGAATGGATCAAAATCACTTATGGCAAACAGAGCACACAAGGGCAATGGACAGAGAGCGCAGTAGGCAGAAGGGAGTTCACCCATTAGACAAGAAATTGCGGCTAAAACAAGCTGAAAAAATTTCTTAAAGAGAGTCAATAGAAATTAGATATCTGAGGGCAAGGTTTTGACCTCTGGGGCGAGGATTTGCCCCAAGAATGATTATTTCTCTCCAGCTACAAGTGTTTCAAAATGACCGGCTAGGGTTGCATCAATTAACGTGTACATAGCGGAGGATTCGGGGAAATTTATAGCTCTTTGGATTAAGAGACGCGTTATCTCGAGGATTACAACCCTGAAGTAGAAATAAAGTGGTTCCTCTCCTTTTGATAAGAGTCGTCTAGCCAAGTTACAAACTCAGGGAGCTGATGAACTAGAGGGGTAATTTGATAGTAGAACCCTGAATTCACAACCCTAAAAGGAAACTCATTCCTCACATGGTCGGCAAACATTTCATAGCAAAGGTCTGTGAGTGTAAAGGGACAATCAAGGTCGGCTATTTGGGTCTTGGTGTCCGTTAAAGGCCCGACACCAATGCTTTTGACCTCATGGGTGTTGGGGATTGTAGGTGCCACGTGCTTCATCCCTCTAAATAAAATAAAAGTAACAAACAATGAGGTCTAAGTTTTGGGTTATCTGGAGCCCGCGGGGAGGACTGAATACAACTTGGGAAGGTGTCCTTGACCTTTGGGAATGTGAAGAGAGATTAATCATGCGCTTCAGTTCAGGTGAGAGGTTCTTTGACTCGGACTGAAAGATCATTGTCAAGAGGTAGTTTTAGGGTTTATGGGATTTATGCAAAGGACAGGGATAAATTCCCAAGTGGCATAGGATAAAATCAGGAATGGGGAGACATGTGACGTTGAGTATTTTCCCGAGGTGACAGAGGATGGGCTCATGCAAAGGGCGAGTTATCCATGACCTTACCAATTACCTTTTACCTTTTAACATGATACCTGATACCTTCAGCAGCGTCAAGCCAATGGGAGAAGACTGCCTGTCAGGTGGTCCCCACCCCATTACAGCGGGATACACTTTGGATCAAAGGCCTTCTTCATTGGGTGTCATAATGGATCATGGTTGTTGGATGAGCACTAACATTTCAAAGCCAGGGGTCTTCTCCTTCATTAACCATATCGCATGTGTGCCACTAGAGTCAAGGCTATGTGTCAATGGATTTGGATGGAGGGTGACCTGACCTCTGAGCTGCGCAGTTTATAAGCATGGATCAAACCTTTGGAATGTTAAGCTAAATGCTTTAAAATCATTTAATTTCATTACAAATATCCCTCTCTCGTGGACCCAATATACATAGTATTTTGAGATTAATCATTAGGGAACAAGTTTCTTTCACCATCTAATAGGTTTACATGTCGTCTCTTTCCTCTAAAGGAAATTTTTGGCGAGATGGAGATAACACATATAATCTATCATTGTTTTTAAAGGTTTTCTTCCACTCATCTCCCTCTTTAATCCTATTTTGATGGTACCCACTCTTCAAATCAATCTTAGAGAAACAACTAGCACCACTCAAACAGTCCAATAAATCATTGATGTGAGGTAAAGGAATTTTGTACCTAATTGCGATCTTGTTCAATGCTCTGGAATCCGTACACATGCTCCAACCACCATATTTCTTAGGGATCAATACTATAAGTACTGCACATGAGCTAGGGATCTCTCTGATCAATCCTTTATCTAAAAACTCCTACACTTGTTTCTTGATTTCTTCCTTCTCCTAAGGGGTTATTTTGTATGGAGATTTTTTGGTATACTTGCTCTTCGTATTAAGTCAATATGATGAAGTATGATCCTCACAGGTGGAAATTCATTAGGTAAGTCAACAACTATGATATCATTAAACTCATTCAAAATATCTTTAATCTCAAAAGGTAAATCAGTCACAGTAGTGGAAATGAGAATTACCTTAGGTTTAAACACCAAAACAAAACTTACCTCATTGTCTTCCATTCACTGCAAAAAATCTTTCGCACTCAACAACGATGCCTTGGAATCATTGCTTTTTGATGTCCCCTTTTCTTGCAATGGAAACAAGGTATGGTTGATGCCATCCTTTTAGAATTTGCATTTGTTCTTCTTCCCGTCATGCACAATGGCTCTATCAAATTTCCATGGTCTACCAAATATAATATGACACACATCCATGGGCATGATATCACACAATATTTTATCCTTGTAGCTTCCTATCTACAACTTCACTTCACACTATTCATTCACAACCAATTAATGACCCTTTTGAAGCCATGACACCTTATAAGTGGATGCTTTAGTTTCCTCAATTTCAAATTCTCCACCACTTTTGTAGACACCAGGTTGTCTACGTTTCCACTCTTTATCACCACCTTGCATCATTTCCCTTGGACTTTGTAAGCAAGTCTTGAGCAACACCTTCCTCAAAGCTGGTTCAACAACTTCCTTATTTGGTTTCAACAACATTTTCTTAAGAAATAGAGACTCTCCCGTCTCTGGTCTGGTACATTCTCTACCTCTTGTACCTTTCATTCCCCAACTTCTATTGGGGAAAAAAGAACACTTCTCTAGCCCACATCTCTATTTTGGGACATTCATATTTCATGTGTCCAATATTACCGCACCTGTAGCAATGAATCTCTCTTTCTCTGCCTCTTCCTCATCCTCTGGAAAATTATCTTAAACCTTTGAAGTCTCCCTATTGTTGTCATTGGTGGACTTGAACTACTAGCTCCTTCTTTCTATGATGTAGATCTTCCTCTGGTTGAATGTCGTCCTCTTCCTCTAGTATTACATTTTCCTTTGCTAGACTGCTTCCTTGCAAGCTTCTCCTCAACCTTCAAAGCTAATTGGTATGCTTTCTCTATTGTTATGGGTGATAACACATTGATTTCATCTTAGATATCCAATATGATACCATTATTATGTTTGGATGCCTTCTCTACAGACTCTTATGCATATCTAACCCTGATGTTCACCTTATAAAATTATTCAGTGTATACCCTCACAGTCATCAATATTTGCATAAGATTTTTCATTTGTCTAAATAAATTGAGCCGATAATCTTTTGGTAAGAACTTGCCTCTAAGCTTCATGACCATTTTGTCCCAACTATTAATCTTTTGCTTATTCTTTCATTTTCTCTCAACCTGTACACCATCCCGCCATAATGTTGCATGTCCTTCAATTCGGTAACAACATACTTGACTTTCTTCTCCTCGTACTCAAATAATTTATTCATCTTTGTAATACATTATATTAGCTATTCTCGATTCATGCTACTAGTGCAAGAAGATAGATCTGGTTTTGGATTTGTGATAGATCCTAATATTCTAGCTTCTAAACGATCTCCAATTGTTTCTTCTTCCTCACTTAAATTTCCAACTTCATGTTCTCTTTTGTTTGTAGTTTCCATGGATGTCATTCCTTCTTCCAACTGTTGCATAGCCCTCATCTCTTTTACATTGGTCATAAGATATTTTCCTCTCCAACCTTGTTTGGTGGAAAAATATTATCTTGCAGATAAGACAGAACTCCCTAGGCTAAAAAATCAAGCCTAGAAATAAACAAACAAATACATGAAAACATTCCTTAATTTATGAATGGAACACAAATGTAAATAGGATGCAAAGCTCATACCTTTTCATGAAATAGTTGGTAATGATCTTCGTTGATGTCCTTTGTAGCTTTCAATCTTTCTCCATTGATGCTCCAAGCAAATACCTACAAAGACAAAGACAAACAAGATAGCAAATCATAAATTACATCAAAGATTCAATCATAAACCATGAAGAGATCAAGGAACCTTACAATAGACATTATAGAAAATTCATATGGGAAAGAAACAATTATGTGTATTAATAATAAAGTGAAGGAGAAATATAACCAAGTGCCTTGATGTTGGAGTCTCCTTGCAATGATCCTCAACCCAAGCCTTTGAAATCAAAATAACCCCAATGAATATTTTGGCAGCATGTAAGTAAGTTCAGAGTTCTAAAATAGTAACCTATTTCTCTTTGAAGACATTGCATTTATAGGAAGGAATGGAAGTTGAGATATCCATAAAAGGAGGAGAGAGATGCACAATGAGTGGGATGGATCCACTATAGGAGGAAGGAGGCCCAAGATATGGTGAGCTCAAGCTCAATCCAAACCAATTCAATTAGATACAAAATATGGGGCTCTAGAAGAGGAAGCTTTTTTTACTTTTTATTTGTTACCTTTTTAAGAAGATCAATGTGATCCAAACATAGGCAGACAATGATGATATCGCTCTTTGTTTACTATGCAACATGCATCATCACAGGTTGTTAATTGATGACCCACGATGTCCTAAAAAATTAGGGTTTCTTAGATATTTAATCAAGGATTCTTATACACCAGTGAAAGGTATTTCTTCCATATTTCAGGGGACTTATGACCATAGTTAATCAGAAAGCGAAAAGACTCGGATTCGGCATCATTTTCATAAGTGTGGAAAATTGATGTGTAACAGATTGCCCTCTAAAGTACAAAGTTAGAACAGGTATGATGCTGAAGTGATTTATAATGCAAAGGCAAGGACCAACAAGTCAATATTTGAAGACCTACAAATAAACCTCTATTAAGCATATTAAAGAAATGTTCTTTAACGATCTCCACGATAATTTATTTTGTACTATTCCCACCTTGCTACACAAGTTCCTTCTCAACAAAGGTGTTGGACATATCATGGAATGTTGACCACCACTACAAAATTCAATAAATATCGACCGTCATCAAAGGAAGATCGATTGCAAAAATTTTCTCGACACATAGTGCAAGGATACGAAAGAAGCGTGGGACTACTTTCTAAGAAAAGAGGCATGGTTGTTGAGGCTATAATAGGATACAAAAGAAGCGTGGGACTACTTTATAAGAAAATAGGCATGGTTGTTGAGTATTTCCTCGTCACTCGACCATAAGTTGGGACAACATGAGGGATTTAACGATTCATGAGAGATAAAGAAGAAAAAGTAAAGAGAAGTAACTTTGGAGAAGTATAAAAGAAATCATAAACATTGAATATGAAAGGGAGGAGGTCAGCCACAAAGAAACAAAAAGGAAAAAGAAGTCGATGGAAAAATTTAGACAATATTCAAGAATATAAATAGTTGATCAATATTCGGAAAATAACATAAGACAAAATATAAAAATGATAAGATGAGATAAGAGAAGAGTACTATAGGAAGAAAATTCAACCCTAGGAGATTGAGAGAAGATGCACAAGACTCTTCTGATGCTCAGCATCATGAGTTGAGAGGCATAGCACCACCCATTGTGACAAAGAGTAATGATATACAAATAAGTCCTATAAGGCAAGTAGACGAAATGAAAATCGATGACTCTAGTCCTTAAATACCAAAAATTCTAGTTGTATCAATGTTGAGTCCCACCATTAAAGAATTCATTCAACAAATATCATATATTTATTCAAAAACACCCACTATTCAGCACAAGGAAGATGAACAAATTAATTTATGTAATCATCCAAAAATTGGAAGCCATGTTGTGAACCAAATATGCAATAATAATAAAGAAAATGAATTCATACTTCTCTAGCTTAGAAATCTCATGATCATGCCCCCCCCGCCACAATTAGTATCTATCGAGGAAATTGAAAATACAAACCCAAATGTCGAAAGAGCCACAACTTGTAGTAAGTCAATTCACTAAGTATATAAATATAGTGTGTCACACTGATGAGTCATTCCTTGAAGATAAAGTTGACAAACAAGAAAGTAGCACACCTTCAAATAATCAACCAGTCATCGAAATTGCTGACACCGACTAGCCAAGTAATATTAGAACAACTAAAAACGCTAAACTTATGAAAAATAAAATGGGATTAAATCATATACCCCTTTATGAGGGAGATGTAGACCTGAAGAAGCATTGGTTTGTCTACGAAATAATTTGGACTGCAAATGGTATTATGGACGAAGACAAATAAATGACTCAATTTGTAGCAACCTTGAAGAAAAGAGCACTCACGTGGTTTATGAGTTTTACCAAAAATCAAACAAAATCAAAAGATGAAATAAAAACCAGTTTTTTTACCTTCTTCAAGGAACGAGATGTAAAAAACTTAGCAACTCAAAAGCTAAAATAAATCAAGCAACGACCCAATGAGGTGATACATGAATATAATAAAATATTTAAAGATTTGTTAAGTCAAATCCCATGTATTCTCTATGAAAATATACTATTCCAATGGTATGTTGTTGGATTGCTTCAAAATATCCATGGACCTTTGAGGATGCATGAAGCTAAGACCTGTGAGGAAGCCCTCAAACTATCCCAACAAATTGAAACAGACAACGAAGTAAATTTAACTAATCCATCGTCTAATAATAAGCTTGAAGAAAAAATTAAGCAATTACAAAATTCATTAATTGCATTATCATTTCAAAAGAATAATCTATGGGGTATTAATTGCAGAACGGACGGGCACACTAAGGATAAATGCAACTTTTCCAATTATTTTGATCAAGATGTTCAATGAATACAATCTCATGTGCACTACAACATATGCCAAACATTGGTCAACCATGGTACCAAATATTGTCAGTGTGACCTTCACACTTCCAAATCGAAATGGTGTGCCATCTGTGAAGAAAATAGTCTTTCAACACAAGAATGTCATCTAATTGTAAAAAACAAACCTAATTACCAGGTCTTCTATCATAATAAAGCATCAAATTAGTATAATGAGTCGCCAATGCAGGGTGGGAGAGTAAATGGACGAGGAGGAAATGGCAGTCGACATGGAGGATATAATGACTGAGGTAGAGGACAAGGTCGGGGTCAAGGAAGATTCTATTGTTTTACATGCTATAAATAGGGTCAAATGGCTCCCAATTTCCCTCTAAAAGATAAAATTGAACTACGTTTCAGTAATATATGTGGATTTGGGGATCACTCTTTAGAGGATTGCTCCAGAATCAATGAAAAAAGATTGAATAAGAGAATTATAAATCTATAACAAAATGTTCCTAAACAAGACATTCTGAATTCAAAGAACCTTCATGTTGTTATAAGATCAAGGGAAAGGAAATATAATAGTGCTCATGGTCAACAAATTCTTCGACCAACGGGAAACATAACTAGATACCCAGATATGTAGGCACAGAATGATACAATGTCAAGAGCAGTGGAATTCTTTAGGAATGAAGTCGACAAATAAAGGCTATCTAAGGATATTATTCTGGAAAAAACTTAGGGCTACTGAAAGAAGAACATTATGTTGGTCTCTCGATGGAACTTTTAAATATGTTAAAAGACTATAATGAGAGTAAAGAAAAATGTAAAGAATTACATCATCTATGCTAAGGGAAACAAATGGATGATCATGATCCCCAAGTTGACTTAGAGATAAACAGATACATGGTAAAATTAAATCATCGTCGACTTTGGTTCACATGTTAATATCCTTCCCCATGAAACATGGATTAACATGGGAAATACATCTCTACAGAGAACGAACAACTATCTTAGGCTTGCAGATAAAAGATTTATTGAACCAATTAGAACATTGAGACAAGTAATAACATCAATCATGTGAATGTCAATGATAGTCAACTTTGAGGTCATCGACTTAGTCAATGACCTATCAGTATAAATCGTGTTGGTCAGCAGACCCTGGGGTTGAAGAATGACAACAACTATCCCATTACAAAAAGACAAAATTAAACTGAAATAAAACGATAAAAATATTATTATTCCTTTGGACCCCCACAAGGGGCAACCATGGGTCGAATCATGAGAAAAGGACACAAAAACAAGAAGGCTATATCAAGTCTTGTACAAAGACAAGAATAACATGGAACCCAATGCATTTAGAGAAATTTTAGTGGGTTCTCATCTTTCCATTGGATATAATTCTGACACAGAACTTCATGAATGGCAAGTTTAAAACTATGAATTAAAAGCAAAAGAGTGTTGGAAAATCATAGCAATACCAAAAACAAAAGTCTGACCTTGTTATTCCATTAAAACAATACCTATACTTCATGAAAAAAGTTGCATAGAAATGCCAACATTGCTACCGTTTAACTTAAAACAAGACTTTAGAAGTATAATTAGATTTAAGGAATGGGCCTCCCTTATCAATCATGTTTGTTATGCAGAATTTATGATTGCAGAAAAAGGTGAATTCCCTAGACCTAATGGACTAGTCTCAAACAACAAAAGACAAAGAATATATAATTTTCCCTAGAGAAGTTAGAGAATGGGAAAGGCCTACCTCAAATATATAAAAAACTTCTCGTTCATCCTTGCTTGTAACCTCTAATTGTAACTCCAAGCGCTATAATTAGAACTTGCACACACTACTAAAACAAGAAAAGGATCTATGACAACCAAGTGGCATAATCTAACATCTCTATTCAATGAATCAGAAAGGCATTGAAAGACATGAGTGCAAACATAATACAACACATGTAGGAAAACAAGATACTTTTTGTACTAATAAAAATGGGAGAGAGTTTACAACCATGAATAGTAGTTGATCTTGTAGAAGTCTCCCCAAGTTGACTTGCCCTTCCTTGCCACAAAGCACACCTCAATATCAACCCTAATGCATGAATATGATGACTCCTTTAGGTTCAAGGCGGCAACATAAGGGCATAATCAATCTCCAAAATCCAACCTTAATGCTAAGGATGGTAGTCAATTTATAAGAGAGGGATAGTAGTTTAGAATTTACCACAATGAGCTTGAGATCCACTTATGATGGGAGGATGAGCTCAAGGGATAAGAGGTGAAGTCTCAAAAACATGATCAGATAGGATTCAAGTTCTTATCCATGGTAAATTCTTGGAAGTTTCTTGAAAAGGAAGCATCAAAATATTTTTTTTAATTTTCACAAATTTATAGAATCAACACACCTACAAAAGGGAGCAACAAGTGTTGATCAACATTGGTGCATAAGGGAGCAAGCTAGGTTGAATGCATGTGGCTAAAGAGACATAGTGCATTGGGGCTAAATACATTGATTCTGAGCAATTAATCCCAGAACTTAGACTTTTTGGAAAAGTCATCCTTAGGGCTTCGTGAGGGGATGATGGCAACATGTTCACGAATATTGGTTGGTCCGGTTTGTAGGCCTATTCACCAGATGTGACAAAATAACCTATAACAATGTTGAATAAGTAACCAAAGCCATTAGAGAACAAGGGAGAATGCAAATTATGGTACTTCAACTCTGATGAAGTAGACCCCTGAGAATTACCTTATCAGCCGACAGTCGACCAAATATTTCAAGAATTACATCGGTAGTCCAATTCAATGCTCCCAACTCATTTAGAAGCCTATCAACCTCCTCGAGAGGTTATTACACCCCTTAGTGATCTTGAATAGGAGGAAGAAATAAATTTTGTATTGTAAATACAACCTTTTAAGGTTGATTTGTCACACCCATTGACAAGTTCTGGAAAGAAGTCCACCCGTAAAGAATCTCATAGTCCAAAATATAATATGACCTCCCCACCAAGAATCAACTTGAAATAAGTGCTATCAAACATCATATTTGATGATGCACATCAAAAAACAACATCTTGATTCAATTTTCCAACAATTGTTGGAAACAACTTAGGCAAAAGGAAAAATAATAGAATAGCCTAGGAAAGCTCAAGTCTCAACATCATCTATTGAAGGAGACTTATTACAATCACTAGGTCATGTAAAATATGTTTTTATATTGGAAGAATATGAGAATAGCTCAGCAAACCACCCACTACAAACTTTTATACATAATGGAAATTCCTCTCAAACTCAGAATTGTTGACAAATTAAAATGCTTGTAGATTAGGTTTGATTTCTCTTACTTGATAATTACTTGTGAATGTTATTGGCTTCTTATTAAATTTTATATTATTTATTTCATCAAGCAATTATAAAAAATACAAAACATGAAGATCATAAGAGACAAATAACATAAAAATCGACCTGTCAAAAGCCTACGACAGAATCAGTTAGACATACCTCCGAACGTTGTTAACACACCTGGGTTTTAAAATTGAATTTATCAATTGAATTATGGGATGTATCAACAATGTCAGTTATGTGGTTCTTATAAACGGAGTTGCCTCTCCGTTCTTCAAAGGGCAATGAGGGCTTAGACAAGACTTCCCTTTGTCTCCTCTGCTTTTCCTTCTAGTAGCAGAAGGGCTGAGCCAGCTTATCCTAAAAGCCAAAAGGGAAGGATTAATTAAAGGTCTGGAGGTTGCAGTCAACTTATGCATCACGCATCTTATTTTTGTTGATGATATTTTACTCTTCAGTAATGGAAACCAGTCAAAAATAAAAGATATTAAGAATATTCTTGAGCTCTTCATGAAAGCAACTGGGATGCAAGTAAATTATAGGAAATTGTAGCTCATTCTGAAAGGATTTAATAGACAGGATGAAAGCCAAATTACCTCAGTTCTTCCCTTTGATGTTTATAAGCTTGGGGACCCTTTCAAATATCTGGGGTTTTGGCTTAAACCAGACAATTATAGGAAATAGGACTGGAATTGGTTGGTAGCGAAGATTGAGGCTAGAATTTCTCACTGGAGCTTTAAGTGGCTTTCTAGAGCAGGAAGGCTAACTCTAATTAAATCAGTTCTTCTAGCAATCCCAGTTTATTGGGTTGCGCTGACCTGGGTTCCCAAAGGCATTTTGGAAAAGATAAGAAGAATCTATAGCAGATTTCTATGGGCTGGAGCAAAGGAAGACTCAGTGCTCCCCTGGATTGCCTGGGGAAAAGTGGCAAGACCAAAAGAATGGCGAGGGTGGGGAATAAAAGACATCAAAGCTTTTGGATCCTCCCTGGCGGCAAAATCAAGGGTGGAGAATCATCAACATGGATAACCTCTGGATGAAAGTGGTGAAATGGAAATACATTGACCCCACTCCTCTTGAGAATTGGATAAGGAACCCAGAAAAAAAGGAGGAAATGTGTCGATAGTCTGGAGGGTGACCATAGATGCCTTCAATATTATTGAACAAGGATTGTCCTGGCAGGTTGGAAATGGTGAAAATATTCGAATTGGAAGGGACCCGTGGGTGGGGTGCAATGAGAACTTTGCGCTGCCTCCGGGCCTGATTAGGCATATCGAGTCCAAAGGAATCCTTTTCCTAAATCAGGCAGAAAAAATCGGTCACTCAACCATTTGGGGACAAGCTTGGAAATCAGGAGAGGAATTGGACCTTCATCCCCAATGGTGGAATAATTGGAAGGATTACATTCAAGAACTCTCCAGATCAAATGTAAGGTTTAAAGACAAACCAGACCAGCTGGTATGGGCTCACACTAATTCTGGAATCTACTCTCCAAAATTTGGATAAAAGTTCCTCATGACAAAAAAAGGCTGGGGAGATCCCGAATGGTGGGCAAAGTCAATATGGAAGTTAAAGTGCCCTGCAAAAGCAAAATTGTTCTTCTGGTGTATCTTAAAAGGAAAAGTCCCTATGGAAGATGCGCCTTGTGCAAAAGTGAATCTAAAACCATAATGCACCTTTTTATTGGTTGTCCTGTAGTTAACAAAGTATGGATGGAGGTTGAGAAGGTTATACATTTACCGACAGCCTAGGAAGGGGATAATATATCTGAATCTTGGCACAAATGGTGGCACTCAAATCAAACTTGGAAATTGAGAAATCTACCTCCTATTATCTGTTGGGGCATTTGGATTGCAAGAAACAGAGTCATCTTTCAGGACAAGGAAACTTCAGTGGAATCAATTTCCATTCAGAGTAATTCAATTTACTCAAATATACCGGATTCAGAGGAAGAAAGGATGCCCAGAGAGATTAGAGAATAACAAATCAAGGAAGGAGTGCCATGGGCTTACTTTGATGGAGCCTCTCAAAATAACAAAGTTGGAGCAGGTCTAATCATCCATATATCCGAAAGACATTCTTTAAAAGCTTTTGTAGGATTAGGCAATGGCTCAAATAACTACGCAGAATTATATGCTCTTAAGCTTCTCCTATGTTGGCTGATTCACTGGAACATCTTTACAGTTCAGATTTTTGGGGATTCATTAAATGTTATCAAATGGGCAAATGATCAAACTAGATTTCAAAATTATATATTGTATCCTTTATTAGAAGATATTCAGCATTTAAAACTATCTTTTAATGCCTTCTCTATTCATCACATCTACAGGGAATGCAATGATGCTGCAGACAAGCTTTCTAAAGAAGGTCTACAACAAGATTTGGGCAGCTGGAGAATAGTGGAGGAAAACAATGGAGACATTCACCTCTCGGACTAGCCCCCTTATGTATAGATTGCATGCTTCTGCTCATAGCAGAGCTAGTCATACTAGTTTCTTTTTGTTTATAGTTGGAAAGTCTTCTTACTAAAATCTATTCTAGTCTTTTATGTTAGTGATGTGCATTCTTTTTCGTCTTGGGTTGTTTTCCTCGATAGAGGAAACCCGGGGAAAGATGCCAGAAAATGTTTTTGTTTCCACAAACATTAAATTGTTGACTCTTTTTGATAATGCTGAGGAAGGGAGTTGTTTTCCTCTCTAGAGGAGGCTCTGCTTACGTTCAGAATGACCCATAACTCTCAATTAAAGGAAGGTAGAATAGCCTTCCAGCAGGTATTATGATGCCCTATCATACAGCAAAAGGAGCAGTGGCATGTATATGTAACTTTTTATTATGGTTATAAAAAGTTTTTTTTTTCTTTGGAAAAAAAAAAGAGACAAAGAACATAAATATATAGGCTCCAAACCAAGGAAAAAATCCCACAAGTGGGAAAACCCAAGAAAGTCCTCTTCTTATAGAATTATATCAAACTGAAATATCCAAGACCTAAGACCAAGACCAATACTTCCACAAAGACCCAGGTCAACTCTCCTTCAATCCTTCTTCAAACAAGTCAAAGTCAACAAAATCAACGCTAGTCAAACATTTGAAATCTGGACACATCCTAAAATTTCAACCCTGTAATTTTTGCCCTCCTAAAATTTCAGCCCTCCTAAAATTTTGAGCCTGCAATTCTTCAGAAAAATTTGCGCATATGACCAGATATAGGGCAAAAGACTCCAAATTTCTCTCTCCTTTGACTTTCATCTCTCTCTCTCTCTCCAACTTTCACTGTATTTCACTTTCTTCTTACACAAAAATATAAGTGTGTGAGTGATCAAATGAGTTCGAATTGCCTTCTATTTATACATGTCCAGGAGGTCGAATAACTGTCTTTCTAGGTTGTGTTGTCTAAGGAGGGCCGACTTGGTGTTGTAGAGGACAAATTAACTCTTTTGACTCAAATAAAAATAGTTTTTCTTTTTCTTCCAAGAAGTCCAAATGGGACTTTGACTCAATTACATTTCTTTGATTCAAGATAAACCCTATAAGCATGAAGAACATGTTTTGACTAAAAATAATGATAGTAATAAAAATTTACTTTTCTTCCTTTTAAATTTACACGAAATAAATTTTGATACAAGTGCAATGGCAATTATGAAGATCGAATTTAGTTACATTTCCAACAAGAATCAGCCACAGTCAGGACCAATTACAAAGTAGAATGTTGAGATCCTTGAGATTGACCTGACCTCATATTCACCTCCTATATTTCTGACACATGTTGAAGAAGAACAAGAACAAAATGAGAAGACCCCTTCATATTATTCTAACACACAAGTTCAAATGGCATAATTAGAAGGGATAATGCACATACATAAGACACATCAACCACACTGACAAACAACAAGTGTTTCCAATCCAACCGACCTCGACCAACACACCTATGACTAAGGTGAAGAAATAATTCATAGATATTCGAAGTAATTTTCCTCAATTAAGGCTTTCTAGCGATTAAAAAATGATTTTTTATAAAATTCTATAAAAGCAACAAAGATAAAGATGAAGAAAAGAAAGAAAGACACTAATAAGCTTCAGTAGAAAGAGGGGCAAGAAAGGGAGATTTAGTTGGACTCACAACACTGGGCAGGGAAAAAAACTAAATATTGACATTCCAACCAAGGTTGATGATCATATTGCTACTATTCATAAATTAGTGCTTTAATTAATTGCCCACAATGAGTAGCTTAGTGCCCAGATAAGTGACTTATAGTTGAAAACTGTAGTTCCAGGAAGTCAACAGTTATTATAAGTAATCCAAAAAGCACATCAAGAATTTATGCAAGCTAAGCATGAACTGGAACGTACACTTGATCAGGGAGCCACATTGAGCACAATCCTAAATAATTAGCCTACATAATTATCTTCAACCTCAACTTGCATCAGAACTTAACAGATGCTCGTTAGTGAGTTATGTTCTCTGAATGTTATGGAGCCAAGGGAAAAATTGGCACTTGAAAAAAAGATTATATAGGAAAGGAAACTCCAAGCCCAACTTATCCAAGAGTAATGGAAATGGCTAAGAGAAGGGAAGAAAGTTCAAATGGAAGCAAATAATGTTGCAAAATTCTTGTAGGGTATCCTCAATCAGGCATAACAGCTAGAATAGAAAGGGCCTATCGACCAAATGCTATCATATCATAACTCATTAGATTACAAAGTATAGTAACTTGCAGAGATTAAGGCACTGGACACACCAACAAGGTAAGAAGCTAATGAATGGTCGAATTTCATTTAACTTCTTCGCCTGCTTGCTCTAGTAATACACTAAACTACCTTCCTGGACATGCCACCACCACCACCAGTACATTCATCGCCACTAGATCCACCCTGGGCTACCCATACTTTCTTTGAACCAAGCATCTCAACATGTGGCGCAACTTCAAAACATCATTCTCATGAAGTTGAAGTCAACTAAGCAACTCAACATTCAGCAAAACCAACCCAAAAAATGTCAACTACTCATCTTGCAGAACTTGTCAAAGAACCAACAAGTGTACAAGAAGCCATATAATTTAATGTTTTCTTTTGCTTCTATATTATAATTATTTTTGTACAAAATTATTGTACACTCTAAATCTCCCCTTTTTTGGGACGAAGAAGGATTTGAGGGTGGGGTAGATGTTAGAGGGGTTAATCAACTTAGTTGACTGGCCCCGTTGAGTCGAAAAGTCACATTGTAAGTTGGTCGACAACTTAGTCAAGTCGATAAACGAGTTAGTTTAGTTGAGTCGGTTTAGACAGTTAAATTGTTGTAACTGTCCCAACAAAGTATATATATCAATGAATGTATCAATGTATTGGTTCTATCTGGCTTTAAGATATATAATAAAAAGTTTGCTTTTGTTGGTTCTCCATTACTTTGTTTCTCTTCTCTATTTGCTTATGTGCATTTTTGTGTAATGTTTATTGTCCTTACTACTAGTAACAATGCTTACTTTTCCCTAGATTACAACATGGGATTTTTTTTTTTTTTAATTATGACTTACCTCATTATCATTATGATTTTTGGATTGTCAGACCTAGTTTCCCACTTGAGCAAGTCCATCTGTTTTTTTTTCTTTTTTAGGATCGTCTATTATGGATCCTTGTATACTATAAAGATAATTATTTGTTCTTTATTGGTACCCATAATCCTAAGACTTTGCTTGATAGTAGCCCAAGTTAGCAAATTGTAAATATTTCTATGCATCATACTTTTATTATTTAATGAAATAGCACGCTTATTTACCAAAAATAGTTTTCTTAAGGAAGCTAGAAACATTATCACTATCGTTATTCACAAAAGAAGTGACCACACACTAAAATTCTCAAAAAAATGGTTTCGATAAGCAAATAATATCTCTTAAAATATGAATTGGGGTCTTGAGATATTTTGTGCATGTTTTTAAATATGTGTCTAGTCTTTGTAATAAATTCATGCCTAGCCACACCATATATTATGAGAAAAAAGATGAATCTTTAAATATTTGTTTGCACTTTCCCGGATTGCTCAAAATCTCAAGAATTTAGCTTTTTAATGCTACAAAAATTCACAATTGAAACCACTACTTGAGGGTAAATAAGGAAAATATTATACCTATATAATCCTTATAAATCATTCAATAAATTGCATACCAAATGTTATACTCTATTAAGTTATGGTATGTTCTATGCTTAGAGAAATTTGCTTCTCTTACTTGTTATTATTCATAGATTAGCAATCACATGTGCATAAGTAAAGTGTAGATATAACATTAAACGATCAACAGAAAATAAGCCAAGACAAGAGACACAAGATGTGGTGGCTAGCCAAGGACAAACCCCACAATGTGTGGGGAAACCCTTTGATCAAATCTTCTTTTATCTTCAATGATTCAGTAGAGACAAATAGTACAATAAATCTGATTTATATCAACAGTAGCAAACCCTAGATCAGCAACATCAACATTAATGGCTTCATCATCAAAACTAGGGCAGTCGATATCTCGCAAACCGACCGTCGGATTGGCTTGATTCCACCACCAAAAGTTGCAGCCTTCAAAAGAGGTCCAGAAGAACCTACAGTGCAATTCTGAAGTGGAGGTTTGATGGTCCACACTGGTCAAAGTTTGGATCTGCAGTTGTAGCTTCAGTTTGAGCAGCTTCCTTCAAACTACGACAGTCGATATCTCGCAAACCGACCGTCAGATCGACTTGATTCCACCACCAAAAGTTGCGGCCTTTAGAGGAGGTCCAAATGAATCTACAACATAGTTCAAAAGAGGTGGTTTGATGGTCCATTCCGGTTAAAGTTTGGATCTGCATTTGTAGCTTCAGTTTCAGCGGCTTCTTTCCACATGTGTGAGAGAGAGACTCTTTTCTGCACAGTAGAGAAGAGCCTCTTTTCTGTGCAGGAGAGAGAGAGAGAGAGATGTGATGAGATGAGTGAGTGCAGATGAGGAAAATTCCTCCTGTATTATACACAACGTTGATGTTTGAATAGATGTGACTGTTGGGCTTCTGAGCCTACATGAGTTGTAGTTCGGCTTGATAATAATTCCATAATCAAAATAAATTCATATCTCCATAAATACTTATCGGAATTGGATGATCCTTAGATCAATCCTACACCTCTCGATGAGAGGAATCTAATAAAAATATTATCAGCCATGAATAAGATGACCCACATGGAGTTTGGCCCTAGTTTCCAATTTAACACTTCCTCTCAACTAGGGGGAACTCCATCTGCAATCTGTCTGTCGATCGCTACTATTCATCCATCAAATGCACTGCCATGAATAGCTTGACCCTTGCCCTGCTCTACTCTATTCTTCCTATTCATATTTTTCTTGTTCTGCCCTGTACTGATCTGTATTGCTCTGCTCTATTCTGCCCTGCTTTGCTTTGTTCTGTTCCGCTTTGCTTTTGTCTGAATTATGAAGAAGAAGAAATGATCGAGGATGTATCATACTAACTCAAAGTCAGTATCAGAGTATGTACCACTAGTCCCAGACCAATCTCAACCAACCCAAAGTCTGCATCATAGTGTGTACAACTCCTACTACTGGTCCCAGACCAGTATCATCCTCCACTGACTCAAAGTCAGTCTCAGAGTGCGTACCACTGGTCCCAGACCAGTCTCAACTAACCCGAAGTCAGCGTCATAGTACTCCTACCACTGATCCCAGACCTTTGTCGGAGCCTCAGAGAGTGTACCATTAGTCCCAAACCAGTCTCAATCGACCGAAGTCAGCGTCATAGTATGTACCACTCTCATTAGTCCTAGACCAGTACTGCACTGACCCAAGGTCAGTCTCAGAGTATGTACCACTAGTCCCAGACTAGTCTCAACCGACCCAAAGTTAGTGTCATAGTATGGTACAACTCCTACCACTAGTCCCAGACCAATATCATTGATCCCAGATCAATGAAGGTCATCCTAGCATAGGGAGTACGGTAGATACAGCGATGCGTCCATCGATACTACTATGGTCCCTAACTTCATTTCCCTGATCATTGATCGGATTGAAGGTACTTCCCATGAGTCCCAAACTGCATGGGTAGGATGCCTTGACAAGAGAAATTAATCAATCCCATCCTCATAGGAGAACTAATCATCCTGCTACACAATTGCCATGGAGAACACATCATCCAGGCCTCACAGGAGAACTAATCATCCTGCTACATAATCGCCATGGAGAACACATCATCCAGACCTCATAGGAGAACTAATCATCCTGCTACATAATAGTCATGGAGAACACATCATCCAAACCTCACAGGAGAACCAATCATCCTGCTACATAGTCGTCATGGAGAACACATCATCCAAACCTCACAGGAGAATCAATCATCCTGCTACATAGGAGAGTGAATCATCCTGTCCCACAAGAGAGTGAATCATCTTGTCCCACAAGAGATAAAATCATCTTGTCCACAGGAGAGTGAATAATCTTGTCCACAGGAGAGCGAATCATCTTGTCTCACAAGAGAGCGAATCATCTTGTCCCACAAGAGAGCGAATCATCTTATCCACAGGAGAGTGAATCATCCTATCCACAGGAGAGCGAATCATCCTGTTCATAGGAGAGAAAATCATCTTGTCTCACAAGAGAGCGAATCATCTTGTCCCACAAGAGAGCAAATCATCTTTGTCCACAGGAGAGCGAATCATCCTATCCACGGGAGAGCGAATCATCCTGTCCATACGAGAGTGAATCATCCTGTCTCAGCGATACTTATAATAACCAATTTCTGCTTCCTGCTCACCCATGATATCGAATCAGAATCCAAAGAGATCCAACACTGGGAAGTGCTCTAGTGATCCTTGACACTGCCTGCTTAGTCAGCTTTCGAATAATCATGTAGTTTTCATATTTTCGGCAGTGTATCTCGATCCATGATAGATTATGCCCCGAAGATATCTTAGAAGATTCTTGGCACCAATCCGGTGAGAATTAACCAAATATGATCTCATCATGCTAACTGTAAAACATATGTCTGAAATCCAAATCCCTCTTAGTTCTGTAAATGAGAGGGTCTGCACTTGTCAGAAATAGTTCGTCCGCAAAATGTGTTGATATGAGAGGTCTATCATCCACAACCTTTGAGTAATGGTTTGGATCAGTTTCACTCCTAGTGAATCTCAGCTTCATCAAACAACTATCAATCCTCTCATACTACACTTGGGATGTTTTGCTTCAAGCCATAGGGGGCTTTCTTCCACCTGTATACATGATATTCCTGTTCATGAATCTCAAACTCCATGGGTTTTCCAAACCTGTGGCCCTACTGCCTGAGGGGAATCGTCCCCTTGTAAGGTTTTCCTTCGGTACATCTTAGACATGTACTTTCATGCTCCTTTTGAATTCTGGCTTCCCAGTCTCCATCTGACCCATAGACCTCCGGTGCTATGTGCTAATGGACATGGTCCCCAGTGGACTTCCTACAACCCTGAACTCAAAAACATCTTCGAAAATTCAATTTTCAAACATGTACCTTTCCATTGACGAATGCCACCATAAAACCTTTGACTTCCATTCCCTTTTCAAGATAGGTAGCACCGGCTCCGAGTGTAATCCCACAATTGTTTCCATCTCTACCAAATTAGAGAGTGCACCCTTCTATCTGATGAAGTGCATTGAAGCACTACGATCAATATGCCAGATACCCAAAGAATCTAAAGGAGAGGGCCAATACAAGATAACACTTCTTTATCTTATCAAAAACAGTATTTGATTCTTCATACCTGGGGTTCCTTGCTTTCTTTGAAGAATCGACCATTTTTCCTTGATGAACTACATTACCTGTCATTCTTTTGAATATGTCCCAGGAATGATCATCAAGTGATGTGTCCCTGCCATTTGGACACTCCTTCTCATAATGGATGAACTTATTGCAACCAAGGCATCCGCCTTTCCTTCCACCCTTAGATCTGAACTTCCCAATGAAATGATGTTTAGATGGCTCATGAAAAACTTCTGCTACGCCATTATGTTTAGGAGTATAGTAGCATCCCTCTTAAAGCCAGCCTCTTGCCATCGTTGAAGGTTCTTTTTGAGGTCAGGTACATAAAAGACATCCGAATTTCTAGCCTTCTTGAATGGTTGTCCTCTTCCGTGATTTCCAACACTCCTTTTAGCTCTGTTATTAAATTTGTCTTTCCTTTGATTTCCATGAGAGGGATTTTGATCATTGTCCCGGTGTGAGTCCCTTCTATCAAGGCACTCCCTTGCATAGTGACCTACTTTATCGCAAATGTAACACCGTCCTTTTCTTCTTGAATGCATCTAGCCATTAATTCCTCGAAACCAGGGTTACATTATTGTTCAGAAGAGTAGTCCTGAACACGTACCATTCGGATGGTAATCCCCCAAGAGTCGTGACAGTCATTTCCCTATCAATAATAGTCTCCCCAATAGATGGGAGATCGTTCCTGATCTCGGTGATTCTTAAGAAGTATGCTTGCATACTCTCATCTTTGCCCTTCTTGATTTCCTTCAGCTTATTTCTAAGAAACAAGACTTGATTTGCATCATTAACTTTAAATAAACTCACCAATCTATCGTAGATTTCCTTGGAGGTGTCCAGGTCGAAGATGTAGGCCACCAAGCACTTGCCAATAGAGTCCCGTGTGATCTTCTTTTCTTTGACTTCTCCAGTTTTCCATTTGTTCCTGGCAGCAACGGATGCGTTTGATGGAGGCTCAACAATATTTCCCCTCACATAGTCCAACACTCCTTGACCTTCAAGGGTTAGATCAATAGACAACTTCTATCTGTGATAGTCAGCTTCCTCATGGAGCTTGTCCTTGGTAGGAAAGAGTGATGAGGACCCCATAGTTCTTTTAAGATAGCCTTGCTAATATTCTCTTCGGTGATTTCTCTTGCTCTTGCTCAGGCTTTGTCTTCACCTCAGCTCTGATACCATGTTAAGTTATGGTATATTCTATGCTTAGATCAATTTACTTCTCTTACTTATTATTATTCATAGGTTAGCAATCACATGTGCATAAGTAAAGTGCAGATAGAACATTAAACAATCAACAAAAAACAAACCAAGACAAGAGACACAAGATGTGGCGGATAACCAGGGACAAACCCCACAATGTGTGGAGAAACCCTTTGATCAAATCTTCTTTTATCTTCAATAATTCAACAGAGATAAATAGTACAATAAATCTGATTATATCAGCAGTAGCAAACCCTAGACCAACAACATTAGCATTAGTGGCTTCATCATCAAAACTAGGGCAGTCGATATCTCGTAAACCGACCGTCGGATCGGCTTGAATTCCACCACCAAAAGTTGCGGCCTTCATAGGAGGTCTAGATCAACCTATAGTGCATTTCTGAAGAGGAGGTTTGATGGTCCACATTGGTCAAAGTTTGGATCTACAGTTGCAACTTTAGTTTCAGCAGCTTCCTTCAAACTACGTCAGTCGATATCTCGCAAATTGACTGTCGGATCGGCTTGATTCCACCACCAAAAGTTGTGGCCTTCAGAGGAGGTCCAGATGAACCTACAACACAGTTCAGAAGAGGAGGTTTGATCGTCCACACTGGTCAAAGTTTGGATCTGCAATTGTAGCTTCAGTTTCAGCGGCTGCTTTCCACATGTGTGAGAGAGAGACTCTTTTCAACACAGGAGAGAGAGAGAGAGAGATGTGATGAGATGAGTGAGTGCAAAAGAGGAAAAGTCCTCCTGTATTTATACACAATGTTGATGTTTAAATAGATGAGACTGTTGGGCTTATAAGCCTACATGAGTTGTAGGTCGGCTTGATAATAATTCCACAATCAAAATAAATTCATATCTCCATAAATACTTATCAAAACCATATGATCTTTAGATCAATCCTACACTTCTCGACAAGAGGAATCTAATAAAAATATTATCAGCCATGAATAAGATGACCCACATGGAGTTTGGCCCTAGTTGCCAATTTAACATACTCGCGTGCACTTAGAAAATAGGTAGGAAGTAAAACATGTACCTATAGGAAAAAGACATCATATTTACAATATTTTCAAAAAGAAAGATTTTTAGAAAGTTATTAGGTAGTTCCATAGGAACCATAACTTTTAATCATCAATCTTACATGGGCAAAAGAATCATTCTTTCACATAGTACCTTTCTAAAACACTTGGCACATTGAAATTTCCAATACATTTCCACACATGTCTAACAAACTAATAGAATACAACAATAACCATTTCATCTAGTAACGTCTATAGGGTTTTCACATATTATTCTCATAATAGATGATGTATATATGTATATACTCCATCATGAATGAAATTATAAGAAAGTATAAAGTGAAATACACTTATCTTTTCACCAAATAAGATCCAAGGTAACTAACTAAGTGTGCAACATTTTCCTCTCAACCTTAGACTATCCTCTATGGATGTTACCCCTATGTTGGGCCACGAGACCACTAGGTTGAAGAAGATAATTATAGGGCTCCTAGGCTGCTCTTTCCTTCACCAAAAGCCACCAAGAAAAATCAAAAGAGCCACTATTGAGTTCTTTTATATACTTCAAACATACTATATATGGCATTGAATCATCTACCCCACGCAAGATAGGAATGAATTCCCCTCTCTACACTTTTTCCCCTCCCAAATGCCCCTCCTTTGTATGCTCTTAAACATGTCTAGTAAGGCTTCGATCACTATATTATTTCATATTGAACATGATGATGATGATGATGATTAACGTCCACTAAGACTGATGTGGTCTATCAGACCTTAAGAAAGAAGTGGTTAATTGGGATTATTTAAAATTTTATTTTTGTGATAAAAAGGGAGGGAAAGAAGTGTTCCGAGGTCATTGTAGTTTTGTTGACTTAACAAGTCAAGGAGTTTGGTAGTGGGGAAAATGTTTTGGAAATGAGAGTGGATGTGAGTAAGGGCTGGACAATCCAAGAGAAAGTGATTTTCATCTTCGACTCTCTTAGTATCGCAGAGGAGGCATATTCTCTCGTCCCAATGTATCTTGGGAATAGACCAACATCCAGTTTCACTCTAAAGTTCATGAGAATTAGTTCTAATCTTGCAATATCCATTCTCTTCTTAGCATTGGTTAAGACAAAAAAATAATTCCGGTTAGCAAGCTCCTTGGACAAAAAATTGACTCTTAAATAGCTCCCAAACATGCCAAAAATATACAATAATACTAAGAGGGTGATTTCCATTCAATAATGGTACTTAATATCACATAATATTCCTTCTTTCATTCCTCCCTAGCTCATACAAGATCTGAATCACATTATTTTTATGAAAATCTCCATTTTCTCTTCAACGACACTCTTTTTTGTCAGTTACTCTCCCTAATTTAAATTCTTCTTCCAGAAATGAATGAATGAGGAGTTTTTCCTCCATTCCTTTATTGGTTCCTTGAAT
>APFE031734900.1:187010-208727 GCA_000404065.3 Pinus taeda | reverse complement strand
ATGTACTATATTCTTAACATTTATTTTTGGAATTTATCGTTGTTACACCTTCTTACATTCAACTATTTATAATGTACTATATTCTTAACATATATTTTTAAAATTTCTATCAATATAACGTACTATATTCTTAACATATATTTTTAAAATACTATATTCTTAATATATATTTTTTAAATTTCTATCAAACCATTAGCGTGAAAGATATTTTTTCCCTTAACACTATTTAAAAATATTTTTGTGTTCCCTATTTAACAACACGAGTTCATGTTACAGTCCACAAAAGTCTATTCTGTACTTAATTGAAAGGTGGTAAAGTTGCAGACATTTCCCTATGATCATAGAGAAAATAGTAAGAACACATAGTTAGATTTATATTCCTATCTTTTTAACTTTATGCTTAACTTTTTAGCTTTCAGTTTTATATTTTAATTTTAATTTACTAAGATTTTATATGACTCATCATGCATGGAATGCAATGTTGATATATATTATAAACATTTTTGCTTTATTATCTTTCCTCCCATCTTTATGCTTTTAAGTTTGAGATGACTCATCATGCACCCATTTTATAATAAGTGTAATATATTTTTCCTTTTTCTTTTTTACTTTTAATGGTATTTTATATTATAAAGGTTTGTGAATAAATATTGTATTAAGTGAATAGTAAATTAGGGTTTTTTTAGTTTTATTATATTTATTTTTAAAAGGATATAAATAGCTTATGGTATATAGAATAGTTGATGAATAGGTATATTGTTAAGGTATTTTTTTTATGGGTTATTTGTTTGAAACTTTGTGTGTATCTCATTTTTCTAATTCTCAATTAGAGGTTACAGTGGTAGCGATGGAAATTGACCCATGTCATGCAAGTACAAGACTTGTCTAGTTGTTGATTCTCTCTAGTCACAAATAAAAAAGTGGGATACAAATAATCTTGTATACCATAAGTTTATTATGATTAACTTTCTATTAACCAACTAATATGAAATTATTTTGAAAAAAAAAAAAAATCAATATATGGTTAGAAAGCCATGGAAAAAGTGTTAAATAGCAAGCCAAATTTAAGAGTTATCGTTCAACTATAGACCACTTTGTTACACCTAGGA
The DNA here is from genome assembly GCA_000404065.3 of Pinus taeda. Taxonomy (NCBI): domain Eukaryota; kingdom Viridiplantae; phylum Streptophyta; class Pinopsida; order Pinales; family Pinaceae; genus Pinus; species Pinus taeda. Next base: position 207,618 of record APFE031734900.1, on the reverse strand, counting down.
TCATTGTGGATCATTGCAGAGGAGTGTCAGAATAATAAAACCAATCTCCTATATTGTTTTGTTGATTGTAGAAATTTTTTTGACATAGGGCCTAGGACTAAACTTTGATATAGGTTAGAAGAGCTAAAGATTCCTCCTGAGTTGAGACTTATTATGAAAACGTTGTATGAGAAAATTACTTTTCAAGTTTAGGAACACTAAGGATTGCTCAAAGGAAATTAATTGTAATGTGGGAGTTAACCAAGGATGCCCTCTCTCCCCTACCCTTTTTGGCATATACATTGACAAGAAAGAGGATTGTTTGGAAGAACTAGGTTGTGCTGGCTTGACTCTCACTGGTATAGTCATCGTCATTCCATATTTTGCTAATAGTATGTTTCTTATGGCAAGGAATCCTTCTAATCTAGACAAGAAACTAAAATCTTCAAGGATTTTTACTATAGTATGAAATTCACTGTTGACACTACCAAATGAAGGTTATGATAATTAAATCCAATAAGATCATTTACACTAATTTTGTGTATGAAAATAACAACTTGGAGGATTTAATGACTTATACAAATATCTCGAAATTGAGCTTCATCACAAGCTTGAATGGAATTATAACATTGAGAAAAGGATAAATTGAAGGTAGGAATCTTATTATGGACTTGGAATAATTGTAATTTGGTTTACCTTTTGCTATGGGATAGGAAGAAACACCTCTTTAAATCTTATATGGTTACGTAATCTAGGGATGTAATATCATTAGAAAATCATGAAGAATATTGGGAACATCCAAAGGAATTTTATAACTCGTAATTTCAAAATTAAAGGCAATACACCCTATCTTATCCTCTTCATAGAAGCGAGTCTTCCCCCATTGAGAGCATGATTATGATTAGATACCTAATGCACAAGAACAACTTAAACAACATGGAGGACAAAAGACTTCTTAAGACTACTTCAAACACTAATCAAAACCACTTGTGGCTTAAGTGGGGGTGGAATAAAGATGCCAAGTCTTGTCTAAATTATTGGGGAATAAAGGATGAGGTTCCTCTATAAATTAAGAATAAAATTTAAAAATATTATTATATCTAAATTTAGGAAAAAAATTGGTGTCATAAAGAATTAGAGGATAAAAGAAAATTAAGATGCTATAAGGAGGTGAAAAATCTTAATATAGAATACCAAAATGTGTTGAAATTTGGCAACAAGAATATTCTAATTTAATTTGTCCTTGAATTAAATTGTGAATTAAAATCGAATTTAGTCTTAACAACTACTTGAATAATTAATTAAGTTATTTGACTTAATTAGCTGGAGTTCTTAGAAGTCTTTCTGAAGTCATGCAAGAGTTATCCCTTAAATTAAGGAGATAAGATTGAGTTATATTTGAGTTGTAATTAGTTAACTCAGTTTACTAATTTAAGTCCAGTTAAATTAGTTCCAACCTGTTTGAGGAACTAATAGAGAGTTAACAGTCAGTTGATACATGCATGCACTCAAGTAGTGTAGTCCAATTAACTGAAGATTATTTCATCAGTAACTCATGCTATTATGAGAAAGACCTAGTTGAGATTAAAGAAAAGGACAGTGTACTATGAGTTGTGTGTGTTTTCCTATAAAGAAAACTCATGCCCGTGCCATATTCCAAGCATGAATGTGGGATCTCATAAAACACATCAATCAAAACCATTTAGTGCTTCCATAGGCCAAACCACCTCAACCCATCAAACGATTCCACTTCACAGTCGAACGTCACAAACCATTGCCAAGTTGGTCTCTACCTAAGCCTTCCAGGGCTCCAGAGATTTTTTTCCAACCAAGGATCTAGGACTAGTAACTCAATCCACAGTTGTCACCGGGCTCCAAAGCATTTGTCCAACCAAGGCTCTAGGACTAGTAACTCAACCCACCAAGGGCTCCAGAGCATTTTTCCAACCAAGGCTCTAGGAACAGTAACTCAACCCAAGATGCTATAGGGCTCCAGAGCATTTGTCCAACCAAGGCTCCAAGAACTAGTATCTCAATCCAAGTTAAAGGAAACATGAGAACCAACTATAAAAATAAAGAATGAACCCAAAATTCCATGGATACCCATGAAATGGTAAGTTTAGGCAAATCCATTGTCAATACAAGCAATCCTCCATGCCAATGACAAATCATGACCAATAAACCACATGCATATGACATGCATGCAAAAAATAGTGAGGAAAACATACATGCAACTAGGTACCTACAAGAAAAACCCGATGCAGTTGTTGATCCCAATGCCCTCTTACACTTTACTGCTCTTCCTTTGCCTTCTTACTCCAAAACTCCCAGTATGCCACACTCCTCCAAGGGTGCTCCAAGAAAACTCTAAGTATCCAAGAGTATGAGAGAGAGAGAATAGAGAGAGAGCTCCAAAACTGAATTGGAAAAAGTCTACCCTGAACAATCCTGCCCACTAATCCTCATAGGCCCTTTTATCAATGAGGCCTCTATTTTCTTCAATATACATTCTTTTCCTTCATTTTCCTCGTCACATGTAACCTATGACCTTTCACCTTCCTTTTCTCCTAATTTCCTTATTTTCATAAATAAAATGCCAAATAATGCCTTTTGCCTTTTTCCTTTTTCAAAGCCTTTGCCATTTCCTTTGCTAATTTCCTTGGTCATAATAAACTGAAGTGACACCCCACTAGGATGTTTTTCCCAAGATTCAGCTTGGAATGTGTGTCCCATGACCTTGGTCTTATATTTTTTTACATGAATTTTTAACTAGGGTTGTTACATAACCCTCCCCCTTGGGGAAACACCGTCCTCAGTGTTCAATGACACCTACAACCAACAAGACTATTGAAAGCAAAACATACTTCCCATGGAGCTTTATAACATAGCCCGTTGCAGTATTCACAATGACCATCTGCTAAAACATGATAAACATATTGTTTACTAGAGCTTTATAACACCACTCATTGCGGTATTTACCATAATAACCACATATACACACTTACGCATTTGCTTCACCCAACAAATAATCATATTGTTTGTGGAGCTTTATAAACCCATCTCGATACAGTATTTACAATAATATACACTTATGCACATTTTCTCAACCAACAAATAAAAGGATACGATGTCTGCATCCGCAGCAAGGGAATCCAAAGGCTCACACCTCCACCCTCAAAGTGATACCAAGATTCACCTCCTTCCCAGGAAGTCTAGAATCCACTACAAGGTCAAATTTGCATCCAATGTTCAGCATTATAATCCTGCGCCATTTTTCCTCTCAATGAACATTTACTGGATCATTGTTCCATGGCACATTCCCAATGTGCGTTTGATTCCATATGGAAATTCTAATGACCAAAAAAAAAATATCCCCGACCTTCCTGTTGGGATGGGGTCCCTCGGGTCAATTTTGTTGAGTTTTGAGTCATTTTTGTAATGTATTTTTGTAGCGAAGGTAAAGTCTCCTCGAAATGTGGAAAGCGAAGCGTGAAGCTAAGTAGAGTCAAAAGGGATTTAGTCCCTTAGGTGGGTAGGTGATAGAACTGTTTTGATACCAGCCCATGGTTCGCAAACCATCGTATTGTAAAGCAAATGTTATAAATAGATGAGTCATAGGGAGTCTTAAAGATAACTTGAAGGGAAGAATCATTGTAAGGGCAAGGTGCTAACACAAGAAAGGTTTGTTTCATGTACTTATGCGAAATGGGAAGGCTCCTGCAGCTAAGTGCGCAGAGACATTGGTAAGTCCACAGCTGAGTGCGCAGGGATAAGAAGTCTATATCTAAATGATTATACTTAATAAAGAATGTTTTGAGCTGAATTTGTACATTTGTGTCTGGTTTATTGTTTCAGTTAAGTTTGTATATCTCTGTGATCTGTTACGACTTATGTGAATTAATGCTTGTTTATTATGTGAAATTAGTGGATATGTATCTTTTATGCATGAAAATATCAATTTAAGACCTTCGCGAAGAGTTGGAAGCTGTTTGAATAGATTTACAATAGTTGATCAATAGGGAGAAGTAGATTTGCGCAAAGGCATATCTAAGTCGCAAGGGTCTCAAGAAACCATCACAGAGGTCTCTGGATGCAGAAACCTAGTTCTAGCATCCCCCAATACTACTTCGAGTGAGACTGCAACCCGTCCTACGTAGGTTGTGTTATCACTCCAAAATTTCCCTAGGGTTGTTATGTTGTGTTTAAAGAAATAATAGAGGTGACCACAAACCTACTTTTGAGATCAGGATCTAACCTTCCTAATGCTCATAGAGGGCTCTCTCTTAATAATTTAACTTTGTTGAATTAATTGATTTTAGGCTAGTTATTTAAGCTTGATTGGGTTTTGATTTGATTTGGTGGTGGAATCACTGATTAGATAGATAGATGAATGTATTTTTACCATTGGTCTATGGAGTCAAAATGTCAAGAAAACAGGAATGAATCAAGTTCTAAAGATAGTGCCCAGAGGGCAAGGTAGCTGAGTAATTTTAGATATTTTAGGCTGGATGGTGATGTGGTTTTTAATCGGGATCAAGGAGAAGTTAAGGATTCCTCAGACCGCATAATGAGGGAAATGAAAGAGGTCAATCGAAACTAGGGATAAATGAAGAATTCCCTACTCTAGATATTAGAAGAAAACATTAAAATGAATAATTGTTCAAGACAGAGTGTACTTAAACAAATTTTGTAATAATATTCTAGTTATTACATCCCAATTTGGAAAACATGTAAGTATGTGAAATACTTAAGAAAATAACAATTTAACAAATGAAATATACTTCACTGAAGTGGCCCAACACATGAATCCTGTAATGCAATGCTTTTATTACTCAGTCCAGTCTGCTGACTTGAAAATGTTACAATAAACCCTTAGGTTTCAGATCAATACAGCCATAGAAAGGTTCAGTAATCCACACCCCAAAACTTCGAATTGTGAAATATTTATACAAAAATTATTACAAAATATCCTAAAACTGATTTAGTAAATATTTAAGGAAAATGAAATATCTTCATGCAAGAAGATAGAGACAGCTATCTAAATAATGCAAACTGTCTCTGTTTATTTGGCTTTGTTGTTTGCTTTCATTGATATTTTGTTGCTTTTTCTTTTTTGTTGTTTTGCTTTATGTTGGTTGTCCCTTTACTTTGCCTTTGACTTTTAAAATATGTCTTTCATCTGATACTCTTTAAATTAACTGATATGTTACTCTTTACTTCTTTACCTTGACTACTCTTGACTGCTTTGTTTTCATTGTTTTACCTTTCATTTTCACAGTAGATCATTCAATTTTTCCCAAGACTCTGCATCTAGTAATTTAATCTTTACCATTATTCTGAAGATTTCATCAGCCTCTGTGTATTTTTCAAATGTAGGTTTGTTGATAAAGAGATATTTTACCTCATGCTGGAGGTAAAAGAGATTCTCAAAAGTCTGATAGAGCACTTTTCCTATTGGAATTCCTTTCATGGCTAAATTGTTTGCTTGTTCCTTTGCCACTTCTCTAATTTTCTTATCATAGTCTTCATGCTTCATCAACCTGTCATTAATCACCAATGGATTAGGCAGACCTTTCTGCCTCAAAACATCAAACTTGACCATGAACCTGGCTATTGCTAGCTCCATTGTTTGGCATTTCTCTTCAAGTTGTACCATCAAGTTCCTCTTAGAAATTACCTTTTTCACTTCTAGAATTGTTTCAATCCTGTCACTTATGCCAATCTCTTCCAATTCCCGTTTGTTCTTGGAATTAAGAAACTTAATGATTTCATTGGCCTCCTCTAGCTTCTTACCAAGTTCTTCCTTAACTTTTTGAATAGCTTCAGTTACTTCCTTGATTAAATCCTTCTACTCAAAGATGACTTGGATGGATGGCCAAATATCATTAACAGAGTTAATGATATTGCCCCACAGTTGCTGCTTTGCTTGGGCAAGTGGTTCTTTGAATGCCAATTATTTCTCTAACTTATGTATTCTCTCAGTCAATCTGTTTGACTTCTTTGTTTCATTTTTATGCATGATTTGTGCCAAATTCTTTTCATCTTCTAGACTTTTTATTTAATGTTTAAGTCTATTTATTTCATTTGTTTGGATGGACATATCCTGCATAGCTTTGATTAATTTACCTGCTTCATCACTAGGATGATTTGCAACTGTAGATGATTCTGTAACTGATGTAGTTGTTGATGTAGTGGGAAGTGTTGTAGCTGCTAGAACTCCTATGGCCGCTGAAGCTGCTAAAGTAGAAGGAACTGATGTAGTAACTATACGAATAGCAGTGACAAGGATTGATTCCATGTTGGAATTTTTCTCCTGCACTAACTTATCCATCTCATTTTCCATTTCTGTTAATTGAGCAGTTAACTGAAGAATGAAGTTCATCATCTCAGTTTTTTGGTTTTGATTCTCTAGAACTTCCTTGGTATGTGGATGTTCAGTAGGAGGCAATTTTAGTTGCTTCTTCAATGCAACAATGTCTGCATTCTTTTTCTTAATGAGTTGTGTTGAACCTTTCACATTCTTTGGATCATATCCCACTTCAATAACCAAATCTTCAAGGGATTTAATTCTGTTATCTTTAGCTTGTGAGGATGCCTTCTCTAGTTTAAACTATGCTTTGATGTTCTCTAGAGAATTTTGTAGTTTTTGTACACTCATAGCTTTGACAGTCATATTTGAGTATAGCATTTCTCCAGCTTTCTTATGAAATTCTATTTGGTCTATAAGATGAACATCTTTGGCAGGAATTTCATAATATGTCATTTTGTAATCTGTTGATGACTTAGGATGTTGTATTGTGGGCTGCAAAAAGGTCATCTGTTGATCCAGGTGGATGTTGGTGGCCACCCACCTATCCCATTTGGACCCCCACAACTGTCTCTTTCAGTTTTTTAGTTTCCTTAATTATAGCACAGTTTACTATTTTTAGCAGTTTTTCGAGTCCTAAGCTTCCAGAGCCGTTTTGAGGCCCTAAACGACGTTTTTTGGGAAATCTACCGCCAACAACTTCTTTGTCAAAAAATCATCTTTTCCGTCGTAGTCCTCGGAGAGATCCTTCCAATGGGATATCATGCACTTCAAACGGAGATAATATGACCAATTCACGACCCCGAGAAGTTGGTTGTCCAACTCACCCCAAACGGGGCCCACAATTTGGCGTTTCATCTTCTAGGGTTAGGTTTCGGGATGTGAAGGGTTTTCCATTGTTTCTCAACAATAAATAGGCCTTTGAGCCTCATTGTACGACAGTTCAGAGGCATGTAGCGACCACATCTCTTCTCAAAGATAAGCTACCATCGCCCTAGCTGGTTTATTTCCATTTCTGGTTGTAAGCATATTTCAATATTTTCCATTAATGAAATGAAGTATTATTTCCGCTGCATCTTTGTGTATATGGTTATCTCTGTATTTTGTTGTGTTCCTGTTTAAATTCGGATCATCTGCATTTTTCCTATCTTATAATCAAATGCAGAAAGTAATCTGTTATGGCTGCCAGGAGTCTGCTTCAAGTATTGTGAATATATTTCAGCTTTTATTTCTTCATTTTTGGCCTTAATATTTTTGTATCTCTCTTTGATTTCTATTCTATGTCCATTGGTTTATTTGAAGAAGATATTTCAACACTATGTTGTTTCTCAATGAACTGAGCACTAGAAGTTGAAGGCTGATGAGTTTCCTTTGAAACTGATGGAAGTGCATTTTCTTTAATTATAGTGTCTGTATCAATGATCTCAATTGTATCAATTACTTCTTCTTGCTCATTTACTGGATTCGTCTTTGTTCTTTTTCTATACATCATTTCAAATTTGTTATCTGTTGTATCTTTGTTTGAGCAAGAACCTTCTTCTCTAGTCCTTTTTGCATTTATGTCCTATAGGGATGGAGTATTTAGAATTGAACTAGTATCCATTTTCTCCTCCATATCTAGCAAGGTGTTTTCCAACCACTCTGACTGGGTGGCATATCTTTCAATCTCTGGCTTGGACTCATGCATAAAAGGGCTCAATTTAAACTTGAGTCTCAATTTGTTTATGACACCCAAAGGATCATATTGCCATTTGAAACTATCACTGAACTTCATTTCCTGTAAACATCTTTCTGCTTCCTCTCCAGCCTCCCTATTATTGCAGATAAAAGGTCCAAGCTGGTTCTTGATTTCAAACTGTGTTTTCTTCTTGGCTAATAGAATATTAACATCATCTGAATTTATGATCTGCCTGATATATTCTAGTGCAAATATCCTCATGGGGAAATATTTGGGCAGCTTATATGGAGTAAGTTGACATCCATACACCCTAATTTCAATGTAGTTCTGGTATAAATACCAATCTCTTGTTCTACTGTGTTTTGACAACTGTAAAACTTTCTTTATTTCATCACTGACCCTGGGTTGATTGCTACTACTTAGCATGTTAACAATTGGGTGAACAAATGAATCAATGAAATCCTTGTAGCTGAAATCAATGGGATATTTTTGGATTAAGGGTGTCCAAAATATAACAGATCTAGGATTGCCCTTAGTGTCCAGTTCTTGGATGTTAATTGTAAACCTTTTTTATTGGAAATATAGAAACATATGGAACAACACTGAAGACTATTTGAATACTCTTTCATCTGGAAATATGATCAATTGATCATGGATTCTGCCTGCTAAGAATTGGGAAAAATTGAAAACTGTAGCTAGAGGGTTGCCTGGGCAAAAAATAGAAAGGAAACCAAGTATAGGTTCATCTACATGTTCATCAGTAGTATATCCTAGAATATAGGAAAACATGGTTACAATCTATCTAGCTCTCTCAAATAAAATGGTGGCAGAATATGGAGGGTTGTTTGTAGGAACTTGATCTTTTTCTAGGAGGAAAGTTTGAAAAATTTGGGATCTCTTGGGAAGGTCCAGCTTTAGGTACAGATCAATTACGTTTTCAATAGAAAATGGGGCTTCATTAGGCTTTAGTTGGATCTGAAACATTTCATTTATTGATCCTGCAATGATTGTGAAAAAAATTTGTTGGTTAGGAGAGACTATGGCTCTTTGACTTAGAGAATAGCAAAGTTGGCATAGGTGGATGATTTCAGGGAACTGGTGTACCTGTGGGAACAATTATTTGGGTAAATTTGACTCCCATAGCTGAATATCATCATTCTGGTTGAGGAATTTATCTTTTCTCCAGCAGTGGAGTTTTAACAGATTGTTAGGGGAGGTTATGTCTTTGATCTGGAAATCTCTATCAGCCAATGGGAGGTGGTCAATATCTAGGTGAGGAGTTTGCAGCGGTTTTGCATTCAAAATGCTTTGGGAAGCCATAGATTTGTTTATTTTATTCAATTTATTACTATCTTGCTTAAGAAGTAGGCTTAGGACCTTTGGAATAGTGAAAAAAGATGAATACAGTCTGCGAAAAGGGTTTTGGATGCAACAATGGCTTTCTTTAGGTCGACAAGGCTTTTAACTTGGTTCAATTGATTAACCTATTAGAAATGTTGTGCAAAGCTTAAGTACAGGCCTTCGGCACTTCAGGAATGCCTGGAAAATGAATCTTTGGTATGCAGAAGGGTTCTCTGGGGGCAGCGGAGGCTTTATGAGGCTTCAATGGTCTTTATACTGCTTCAAATCGGAGTTGGCAGCGTCTTCTGGTAGTAAAATTTTGAATTCTAGTCGTAAATGGCTTAAAATAGTTCAGCAGATATTCTGACGTTTTAGAATAGGTCGGCAGAGGTTCTTTTCTGCAATCCTTAACAGAATAAAAGGGCAACTTCTTTCATTTTTAACCAACAGTGGTTAATCTTTGGGCGCGGGGTTAAATTTAAATAGCAGGGCAGTTTCATCTGACGTGGGGAGGTGGTAAGGTGGTTTATCACACGCTCAAAAGTGGTATGGTGGTATTATTTTGGAGGATGTGATATAACGTGGGGTTGCCACGTAGCAAAAAGGCGAGTGGGGAAATAGCTTATCTCGCATGCTTTTGTGATGTTAAAAGTCGGACGTCAGAGCCTGCGATATGGAATGCAAGCCGTTGGATCTAGAGGTGAGTGATCGAAGGGTTATTGGGAGGTGGAGTTGTGAGAGATGAGTTAGGGTGTGGGGTCAATTTTAATTAAAACATAACGTAGTTAATTAAAAAAGTAAATACAGGATTTAATATATGCGATGAGGGTTAATAAAATGTGGGACCTGGGAAAATATTACAGCAGGGGTTTAATAAAATAAACTATAGTTTATCAAATGAAAATGGGGGTTAATGAAATGGTATGGAGGGAAAAAAATATACTAGGGATATGAGTTAAAAGGGTATCGGGGAGGGTTTAAAATAAAGGGAAAACGGGTTATTTCATAAGGGAAAATGAGATGAAATAAGGAAAAAGGTAAAATGAAGGGGAAGAGATATATTTGCAAGGGGTAAATGAGTTTGGAAGGAAGTTAGTAATATGAAATAAACCAATTGATGCTTTCCATGCCTTGTGAAAAATGCTTTTGTCTACCTATCATTTACCCTAAAAAAAATTCTTCATTTACTGATGCATTTGAGCTTGCTAACCCTTTATTTCTTTTTCTTTTTAAGAAAACTATCTAATCCTAACCTTATGACTTTCCAATGGCTCAGATTAAACTGTTGAGCTCATTATTATTCTCTACCTAACTACTAATCTACCAAGATTAAACAGTTTGGCTAGATCTTTATTCTTTATCTATCAACATGAAATTTAAAGCATGAATGAATCAAAATTAAACTATTTGATATCATGGATTGTGGCATTTTTGACAAGCTGCACACAATCTTATTTTGCAAAGTAAAGTAAAAAGTAGTGGTATTTCAATTTGCATCACTTTCAGAATCTATTTTTTAACTCCTTTTGGTGGGGTTTATACTTTATACTCTTTTTTTATCTTTTTCTTTTATTAGTCCTTTGATTTTTCTTTTAGGACTTCACCCTCTTTACATTTTTTATTTTTAATATGGGAAAACATTTTGTAGAAAGCAAAAGTATGCACAATATTACAAGACTGATCATAGTCAATTCAAAAAAATGAATCCTATTATTATAGGACCCTAACAAGTTGTTTCCGAAAGGGCCAACAGTTAGGGTTTTGTTGGTTGGCGCGAATAACTCTGAACCCTAGTCAGGCCCCCTCAAGCTAACAAATGGTTTCCTTTTCATGATCGGGATCTATCTGAGGAATGTGTGATGTTGAATAAGTGGTTCCCTACTAAGAAACAAATTGATAAGTGGCTCGATCAAAAGGAACATGCGTTCATAGCTTAGGAGAAAAAAAATCTGTGATTATCCAAAGAACAGTCGTTCAATAGATACCTATACTCAAACGAAACCGATTTCTTTTTTTGTTTCATCCCTTTGCGGACTGTATGAGTGGTTGTCTAAATTCGTGGACATCCAAGGTACATGGAGGCTCGACGGTCCTATTGTGTGGACTCCAGAGCTAGTGAGACATCTGGAATATTTAGAAAATAACATCACGTGGGTTGTTGATCGTTGGATTGATCATATCATAGGAGGATTCGTCATTGAGCTCGCGATTGATACGACCATCAATTATAGCGAAGCAGAGCACAAGATCTTCAAGGGACCGCGAGGTAAGCATTTAAAATCTCTGAAATCTTGGATTAAGATGTTGTTGTGTGAAAAACTAGTTATGCCATTAGCTTGATGTTTGGGACTACGCGAAGCAGAAAACCCTTCAGAAGGAATAGAGAATCAAGCTCTGAATATAGACCACTATTGGGATCCTCTTCAAGCAAAGACGAAGGAACTATTATGAGTACACCGCGAAGTGCGCTGCAGTTGGTAAGTCAGGGTATCACATGGATACCTCATCCATCCACTCTGCCTCTGCCTCCACCTCCACCTCCACCATTCAACATGGCAAACACAATGAAGATGTTGATATTCAAAGGTGTAGGAAGCGAAGACCCCGAGCAACTTTCATTTGTTGCAAATGTTGTGTGGAAAACGTAGCAGATCAAGGATGATAATTTAAAGAAAGCACAGCTGGTCACGACACTGCATGATAGAGAGCTTATATCAAGTACTATCAAGATCACCCTGTTGCAACATTGGCAAATACTCAACAAGAATTAAACAATGATTTTAAGAAGCCTAAGTCTTAGGTGCAGTCTGTCACAGAGTTTAAGGAGATGAACTAAAGGGTAAATGAATCCTCGTGGGATTTCGATAAGAGGCTAAAATACCTGATCCGGCAGACTAATATAAACATCATGGATGAAGAACACAAGGATTGGTACATTTCTTCATTATTGCCTCACCTAAGATTACCATTGTCACAACAAAAGATAGCAACGCGAGAAGAATCTATGGAGATCGCGATGCGGTTGGAAGCCTGACCAGTACAAGATACGAACATTGGAGTACAACAGATTCACTTGCAGCTGGCAAGTCTGCACCTGGAGTTGCATATCCTGAAGAAGTAAAGGAATCCCAGCCTGAAGTTCGCGTAGAATTTTGGTGCTTGAAATGCAAGGTCCATGGTCACAATAAGGACCATTGTCCGGTGTATCAAAATTATCTTATTGGGGGAGAGCTTGTCCCCCTAAAGCTAGAAAATACCACAGCGCCGAGCACAAGAGCAGCGTTGTGGTGTGCTATTTGTCAAGTTACAGGACAACATGCAATAGACAATTGTCATCTACTACATAAGTTTGTATAGACCCCTTAGGAGATGTTTTGCAATTTTTGCAAATCTGTAGGACATGATGAGCACCATTGTCGAAGTTATGAACTAATTATGGATAGGACCCCTACTTACCGAATGTAGGCAGAGAATCAGCCCCAAGATTAGGGCGCAGGTGCAACATGTGGAGCATTCCAAGGCTGTAGAAGAGGAAGACGGGGAGGGGCTAGTAGAGGTTGTGGACAAGTTATTTGTTATAACTGTGGTGAAGCTAGACATTTTGCGTGTGACTATCCAAACCCAATGCATCCATCTTGTGAATATTGCAAATAGTTCGATCGTGTGATATAATATTGCTAGATACTTATAGCAAAAATGCAAGAAAAGAAGACAAAGACCCAACAGCCTATGCAGAATATTCAGATGATGAGGGCAGAGCCTCGCGAAGAAGATCACAGCGTTAATATTGTAACGCGCAGTGGCATGGCCATAGGAGAAGATAAGGGGAAGCACCCATCAACCAAAGGATGGTTGCGCAAGGCCGCTGAAAAAGAAGTTGGTTTTGACCTCAACCAAGCTAAAGAGACTTTCATGGAAGCTAAGAAGAACTTTTCTGAGGCTTCTACGTCTAGGAGTCAGGAGAAATCAGCTAGGAATAGTGAAGTGAAAGATGTGGATCCTTTGTTGTTAGCTACTTTATTGAAAACATGTATGAAACTTTTAAGAGATCAGAAGGCAGTAGAAGGGTTACAGGAACTAATATACAATTGTATAGGTAAGATTCAGATTCCTTCATAACAACGCACTGTGAGGAAACTAGGTAAACACAAGAAGTGGATTGGGCGCGAAATGAGGTTAACCACGCAGATCATAGAGTATGAAATGGACCAAGTCATCCTGGTTTGGGTTTTGATGCAAATATATTGCCTAAAAATACATGGGAAAGGATGGGGAGACTTGTGTTGCAATGGTCTCCTATACAGTTACGCATGGCCAATCAATAGAAGATCATTCCTATGGGGCGTCTGTATCGGATAACAGTGGACATTGAAGGAACGAGTGCGTTGGCTGATTATGAAGTAATTGAAATAGTGGATCACAACAATCCTTACCCTGAGCTACTAGGAATTGATTGGGCCTTCAACATGGATGCATGATTAATCTAAAGAAGTGGAAGATGACATTTGAGAAGAAGGTGCTTAGGGTAATTGTACCACTGGACCCTACTAAGGGAGCGCGCTATAATGAACATGTTTGTGACTTTGTGGAGGATGATGATGATCTAGACAAGATATATAAGATCATGGCACGAGACGAAGATTGGGTCAATCCTATGGCCAATGGACAAGTTACGTGGGATAGGGATAGTTCATGTACCTCAAACTCGGATGAAGAACTTGAGCACAAGCATAATCGGTTGCATGAAGTATCTACTTTGCATTGCAATATGATGATGAAATCGTTGAGATTCGTAGCTTCAGAGGTAAGCAATCTTCCCCATTATGATGGACTGGGTGATGTTGCCCTATTTTTGGAACAATTTGAGAAGGAGGTGCCAGAAGAACATAGGTTTCAAGCCTTGATTTGTCACTAGGCACCATGCCTACCTGTTGGTGGGGTACACACAAGGATGGCTTCACTGACTGGAAGGAATATAAGCAAATGATAAAGCTTACGTTTGGATATGCTAACACACGGATGGCTGAGAAGTACAGTGGGCTAGATGACCCGCGCGAACACCTGGTGTGTTCGACTAAAGCTTGGGGTGAAGAACCTCAACCAGAGTGGGTACATATTTTTCTATCATGCTTTATATACTATTCCTATGAATTGGTACCTAGAAACAGAGTTGCACCACAAAACAACTGAATGGGATATTCTAGAGGAGAGTTTCTTATTAACCTTCAGTTTTGAGGATGGGTTTGAGTGAATTGATGAAGCACTCCAGGAGATAAAAGTCGTTATCTTCAGAATGCCTAAGGATCCTGTAGGATGGACTCAGCCTGATTGGAATAACCAATTGTGCCACGCGCTAGAGTGTTACAATGTGACGATCGAAGAAGAAGAGGAGGATCCATAGAATATTAACATTCCTGAAACTGAAGGTCAACGCGAGGTTGAAGGACCTAAGACAGAGAACCTTGATGTAATAGAGCCACTGAAAACACAACATGTAAATATTGGATCTGATGTGGAGCCTAAGTTCGTGAAAATAGAATACTATTGGGATGAAGATACAGTCAATAAGGTGACCGAACTGTTGCATGAATACCAAAATCTATTCCCAACGAAGTTCTCTGATATGAAGGGTATTGTAGGAGATTTGGTTGTAATTAAAATTACTTTGAAACCTGACGCAAAGCCCGTAAAGCAGAGACCTTATCAACTCAATTTGAAGTATAAAGAAAAGGTACGTAAAGAACTGGACAAAATGCCAGAGGCCAGAATTATTGAGCCAGTAAAAGAACCTGATTGGGTGAGTCCAATGGTTTTCCAGGAAAAGAAACAACAAGGTGAAATTAGGATATGCATAGATCTCAGAGAGCTTAATGATGCGTGCGTTCATGATCCGTTCCAACACCATTTATAGATGAAGTCTTAGAGAATGTTGGAGGCCAGGAGGCTTATTCGTTCACTAATGGGTTCTCGGGATACCATCAAATAAAGAGCGCGTCAGAGGATCGCAGCAAGAAAAACTTCACGACAGAGTGGGGTTGCTTTGAATATACAATATTGCCATTCGGGCTAAAAAATGATCCCACAATCTTCACTAGGGTAGTAATCGCAGCATTTAAGGAGTTTATTCATAAATTATTGGAGGTAAATTTTGATAACTGGACTGTGTTCGGATTGGTAAAATGCCACGTTGCAAGTATGTGCCTCATGTTGGATACATGTCGTAGATTCTATATCGCGCTGACCTTGAAGAAATGTATATTATGTGTGCCTTTTGGAATTTTGCTACACCATGTAGTATGTAAGTAGGGATTGACCCTTTGAAGATGGCAGTGATTTTTGAAAATGCAACAAGATGATGGATCTTAGTGAAAAGAAGTCACCTTCACTAAGTGGTCCCGCAGGCTATTTTTGGCGCAAAGTCTATTTCTAGACTATGTCTATTTTTAGACATATGGATCATGGTCTATGAGTTGCAGGATGCTATTTGTGGATGATTGGTCATGTTGGTAAAAATAGATGGAACTCTATTTTTAGACATATGGGCGGAGTCTATTTTTAGACTACTAGGCTAAAAATAGAACAGTCGAATATTATTAGCCCTTAATAATATTTAGACTATAAACATTAACTTATTCTATTGGACCACTTCAATTCGAGCTACAGATGTGGCACATGCAACTGCTAGAAGGAAATACGTGGTTCCTATGGGTTAACTTGAGCTATTGCATGGAGGACTTCAGCTAGCACTTCAATGATTGAGTTTTGTGGAGTTGGATCAGGATTTGATGGAGTTGTGTTCAATTTGACTTAGTTGAATTAGTTGTAGTTAGTCTAACTGGAAAATAGACTAATGTTGAGTAGTGTGAATTAGTTATTAATTAATTCACTAATTATTAACTCATAAAGCAACTGAAGAATACATTAGTTAACTCAGTGCATGGACAGTTCAGTGGAGACAAGTGTTAGAGGTGAGTGAAAGGGCAAGACAGCTGTTAGTTTTGACTATAGTCGTGCATGTGATTTGCAAAATCAGTGGGATTGAGTTGCCAATGAGGATTTTGTAGTGTTACACAAGGGAAACACATGAATGGTTCAGCTATTCATCCATTCTCTATGCAGGATTGTGCAGTGGAGGTAGGCAAGCAGTAGGGGTGATTTGAGGCAGTGATTGATTCAGATCTATGTTGTATTGTGTGCAACAGGTGGAGCTAGTATTGTATTGTGTACTGTTACATGATCTCAATCAATATAATATATAGATAGTTGTGGGGTTTTTAGCTTTATGCTTTCCCCAGGTACATACTGTGTTGATATGTGTGATTGATGCTTCAATGTTCACATGTGTATGTTTCTGAATACTGCTAAATTGATGATCAACATAGATGAGATTATGTATTATGCATTCATTCTACAATAGTGTATAATTAGGATAATCTCGGTTGAATAAGTGTCATATTATTCATAAAATTTCTACAAACGGATCAAGGGAGGTGGGAGAGAAGGGGAGAGATAGGAAGGAAAAAGAGGAGACTTAAAAGAGAGGAGAAAGAGAGGGGGAGATAGAGATGGAGTTGGAAGGGGAAGAAAGACATAGAGAGAGAAAGGTGGAGAGGGAGTGACAAGGGAGAGATGGAGAGTCAGGTGTGTGTGGTGTGTGTGAGAAGAGATTAGAGAGAAGAGAGAGAGAGAGAGAGAGAGAAGAGAGAAGAGAGAGAAGGTGGAGAGAGAGAGAGAGATGAGAAGAGAGAGAGAGGGAAGAAGGAAAAGTTGGGAAAAAGAGAAGAAAGGTGGAGAGAGAATATGAGAGAGAGAGAAGAGAAGAGAGAAGGTTGAGAGAAGAGAGAGAGAAAGAGAGAGAGAGAGAGAGAGAGAGAGAGAGAGAAGGTGGAGAGAGAGATAGAGAGAGAGAGAGAGGGAGAGAGAGAGAGTGTGTATGTCTTGGTGGTGAGAAGGAGAGACAAAGGGAGATAAAGATATAAATGGGGTGGGGGAGAGGGTAGAAGATAGAGGCAAAGAGAGGGAGGGAGGAAGAGGGACGGAGGAAGAGGGATAGATGGGAGATAGAGATATAGATTGAGAGAGAGAGAGAGGGAGAGAGAGAGAGAGGGAGGGGAAGGAAGAGGGAGAAATAGATATATATATAGATAGATATTAGGAGAGAGAGAGAGAGAGAGCATGACATATGTTTAGGGGGTTGAGATAGAGATACTAATGGGGAGATATGGAGGGAGCTATAAATATAGGTACCAGGGGGAGAGAGGAACGAAGAGAAAGATAGAGAAAGTTAGGGATAGGTAGATAGAGTGATACGGGGAGAGAAGGAGGGGAAGAGAGAGAAGGAGAGGGAGGGAGATAGACACAAAATGGAAGGTGGAGAGAGAGGGAAGAAGAAAGAGTCTCATAAAGACAAATACAGACATAGAAGTTAGATCTATAAAGTCATGAATACTTTAGATTTTCAATGTGGTTGTTGGTTTCTAATCCTATTTGATAACATGCACTATATGCATTGATTCTATTGTAGATGTCGATTTATAATTCTATTTAATACCTTACACTGGATGCATTGATTTAAGTGTCGATGTTGATTTCTACTCCTATTTGATTTCTTACACAAGATGCATTGGTTTTAGTGTAGATATTCATTTCTAATCCTATTTGATCGCTTGCACTAGATGCAATGATTTCAGTTTAGATGTTGATTTCTAGTCATATTTAATACCTTACGCTAGATGCATTGATTCCAGTATAGATATTGATTTCTACTCATATTTGATTTCTTGCATTAGATGCACTGGTTTCATTGTAGATATTGATTTCTAATCCTTTTTTATTTCTTGCACTAGATGTATTGATTTAGGTATAGATGTTGCTTTCTAATCCTATTTGATTGTTTGCACTAGATGCATTGATTTTAGTGTAGATGTTGATTTCTGATTTGATGCAACACGATGTATGATTTACATTAATTTCAAAGTAATTAGATTAGTAGTGTACATTGATTTCAGTGTAAGAACATCTCTACCTCCTCCATATATATCTTTATCTCCCATTGTATCTCCTTATTTATCTCTCTATCTCAGCCCCTAAACATACACACTCTCTCTCCATATATATCTATCTCTCTCTCCCTTCCTCCCTTTCCCCTCCCTCTATCTCTCTCTTCCCCTTCTCTCTCTCTCTAAAATTTCTCTCTCCATATCTATATCTCTTTCTCCTTATCTTTGCCCCTCTCTTCTTCTCCCCCCCCGCCCCGCCCGCCCCCATCTATATCTCTATCTCCCCTTCTCTCTCCTTCTCATCCCCAAAACATACACACTCTCTTTGAGTGTAAGCACATAAAAATTATTCAACCATAAATACAATACTTGAATTTTCATCTTAAATAAAATGTTTGCTTATCCCAATTGTTTCTTCTTGAAACTATAAACTATTTATAATTGGGTACATTGTTATTATTCCCATTTTCCATCATTCAACATTGTTAGTTACTTTGCATTCAGATGCGGTAATAGAAAATAACTACCATTGAAAATTATTTTGGGTTTAACACTCGATAAGTAACAATAATTGAATTTCGAGAAAACTACTATTAACATTGGAGAGCAACAGAGACATGGTATGTTGTTTACTACAATAGCTCGAGTTAAATATTTGAATGGTATATGATTCCAACTACTCTTTTCATATGATAGATATGAGAAAATGGAAAAATTAATAGGTGTGACAATAGGAACATTAGAAGAAAATAGTTTCATATTGATTGCAATGAAGATTGTCTGTATTTGGCGATATTCTTAGTCTTCACATTTTCTATCTATAAAAATTGTTACATTGACACTTTGCACTCAAAATTTGTATTTCACCTTTTTCATCATTTAAGTTGCTGATAGTCTCTCTCATCTCAACAAACTGAGGTAACTAAGAAAATTTAAATTAAATTGACCAAATTAATCTTAAACATATTTATCATATTTAAAATGATCAAAATAATTAGATGTTCAGCAAATTTTGTAAGACCTCACACAACTGAAACCAACCTAGATCCATCTTAACACTAGATCTATCAAGCACCTAGAGGGATCAAATCTTTCGAGGTGCAAATCTTTCCTCAAGTTTTACACTCAAAAAATAGGTTTGCAACTCGAGAGATTTGATTCCTCTTGGGGCTTGATAGATCCGGTGTTAAGATGGATCTAGGTTGGTATAAAAAAAAAGCAAGAAACAAAGAAATCTAAATTTTTAATAATAATAAAAACATAATTATAAAGGTAAATAAAATATTTGATAATATATTAAGATAATTAATTATTTAGTTAAGTGATTACTAATATATTGTAATGAGTAAATATATTTCAAAATGTATAAAATAATAATTAATTTTTAATTATTTTGGTTATAATTAGAAAAGAGATAAAGATAAACTATTATAATATTTAGAATATATATTTAACAGTAATAAAAATAATATATAATATTATCAAATAATAAAAATATATTAATTTTTAATTAACTTTATATCTCTAGAAGGTTAAAATCTAAAGCGGTTCAATTAGATAAGTGAGGTAGTGTTATAGCTTTTTTAATTTAATAATATAGTATATAGATATATAGTATAATTTCCGACTATAATTTTAATATTATAATTAATTTTATTATTAATAAAAATTAAAGTGTTATTAGAGTGATGTGGGAAAGGGAGGAAAAGAAGAAGAGAAAGAAAAGAGAAAGATATTAAAAGGAAATAGTAAAGAAGGAAAGAAATAGGATTTATTGTTAGATTATATAAACTTTAAGGGTTTTTAATAATCTCCAAAGCTTCTCTAAAGCTTTTTTTTAAATAGTGTTTTTCTTCAGTAATAATTTTAGTGTTTTCAAGATTTATATGGTGCTTGGTATTGCGAGAGTGTTGTGGGAGGGTGGAAGAGTGAAGACATTCCTTCTCATATTGGCAACATGTTCTTTCATCATGATTTAAAAGATCATAAAGTCTCCAAATATAACATTTACCACATCAATAAGTTATTTTGTAGACCCCTTGGTGTTGATGTGGGACCCATTGGTATTGATGTGGGTTAATATGATCCTTGACGGATCTCATTTACTAATAGACAATCTTCATTGGTTTAAAGAAATGGGAAAAAAAATATATTTCTAAGACTTTTGTAGTTTTCATTAGTTTTCTATCAATTGCACCTTTGCTATATGAAGAGGATGGTGTTCATGAGGTTTGGTTATTCACGCTGGTTAAATAGAATGATTACAATCCTATACATCTAAGTTTCTTATTAGTAATATGTTGA
>APFE031734900.1:161826-186312 GCA_000404065.3 Pinus taeda | reverse complement strand
ATAATAATAATAAAATTATTGAAAAACAATATCTTTATTAAAATCAATATGTAATTAGTTGGAGTCATTTAGATTAGTTAAGCAGAAGGATTGTTATTTTATCTAACCAAGTTCAAATCTCCACGAGCGACAGTTTTGATGGTTGTAACATCTTTAAGCTTAAGCACATCTTAAATCACGTATAATTGTGGGTTGGCATGTTTAGATCTCATGCCTTGAAAAATAGTGTTGTAATGGTAATGGTTTTGAGTTTAAGCACTTTTAAAATAAGTACAATTATATGTTGGTTTGGTACCAATAACTTCATTTTTCCCTCTACATTGAAAGACAAGTTGATTTCTTTTTTTTTTAAAATATAAACTATTTCTTTTTTACACTTTTAAATTATATAATTTTTTAAAAAATATTTATTTGTTTAAAAAATATATATTACAATAATAAATATTTATATTTAACCAGTTGGATCGTCTAGATTAGTTTGTGAATGATTTTATCTATCTAACCCACTTCAAATTCACAGTGATTCTTTTATAGTTGTAACTTCTTTGAGCCTTAAGCAGGTCTTAAAATAAGTATAATTGTGAGTTGGAGTAGTCTAGATTAGTTTTGTAGAATGATTGTTATCTTATCTAACCAACTTCAAATCTTCACTAGTGACATCTTTCATGGTTGTAACATCTTTGAGCCTAAGCAGGTCTTAAAATAAGTATAATTGTGTGTTGCCCTGTTTAGCTTTGATGCCCTGAAAATTAGTATTGCAAATCCTTTGAACTTATGCACTCTTAAAGTAAGTACAATTATGTGTTGGACTAGTACCAACAACTTCACGTTTGCCTTTGAGTTGAGAAAGACATTGATTTCTTTCCCTAAAATCACAATTACACTATTTTTTTTTACAATATTAATTACATAATATTTTCTCATATATTATATATTATAAATTATTAAATATTTATTTATTTAATAAAAATAAATAAGGCTATTTTTCCATTATGTCTATATAATTACACTATTAAATTATATATAATTTTATTATATCTATTATCTTTCTTAAATTATTAAATATTATATTAACCAGAGCGAATGAAAATAATTTTATACATTATATCTATTAATTTTTTTAATCCAAAGTGATATGGTATTACAATAGATAGATATTTATGATGAAATACTAATTTTTCATATTATATTATGTTTGTTGTCGTTAAAAACTTGTAATATCCCCTGGTGTAAATATTTTTCTTCCTTGCTTGTTACTTTGGAAAAACTTTTACTCAATGGTGAACGAGCTTAGGGCTTCATGAATATTAGAGATACAATTATGTAATACATGAAAATATATACATGTAAATTTCCTTCTTTGGCAACCATTTATTAATTACATGGGTGGCTATGTGTAGATAGCTCACAAACGAGTTAGTTGGAATTGATATGGGCAAGGCGTTACCTTCCCAAACTTCCCCTGGATGAAATATTTCTCAAATTAAAAGGGGAGGCCTAAAAACAGGGTCTACCTAACAGGAGAAAAGGACAAAATAATGAATGTGGAGAAGACATGGATTGTTGGCAGAATTTTTGAGCTGGTGTAGCTAGTGAAATTCTAACTGGAACTTGCTATTCAAAGTTAGCAATCTTGACTAAGTCTGGTTGTTATCAGATAGTCTTATTCGTTGTGAAACAAACCACTCCAAAATTACTAGGTGTGGAGTTGGCTTAGCAAGAGATGCAGTTGTGACTGGTCTCGTAGGTTGGGAGGAGCATTCCCTTCCTTGTGGTTGTGGCACAACTTATCAAAAAGTATAGTACTAAAGTCAAATAAGTGATAATGGACTCTTCTCTATGCAATATTAATCTATGGTCTTTAATGAAATTGTCTTTTAATCTACATATATACTTACATTTGATTTCTGACATTCGCTCCTTACTAGACTAGGCATCCAAATACAATTTAGTACTTCCTACCACCCTGAAACCAACGGATAGACAGTACATGTAAATTAACTACTTGAATACATTCTTAGAATGTATGTGATGGAGTAGCCTATGAAATGGGAGGACTACCTTCACTTGGTAGAGTTTGCTTACAATAATAGCTATCATGCTTCCTTTAAAATGAGCCCCTTTGAGGTATTATATGGGTACATATGCAGGACACCTCCGAACTGGAGTGGGAAAGAGGTTAAACTGATGTTAGGGCTAGATATGTTGAGAGAAATGGAATACATTGTGAGGAAAATAAGGAACAACTTAAAATATACACAAGGTAAACAAAAGGCATATTTAGATAAAGGGAAAAGTTATCAGGAATTCTAAGTATGGGATCATGTTTATCTGCGGGTAAAACCAAAGAGAGGCACTCTTCAATGGGGAAGTTGTGCAAAGTTACCCCCTCGATTTTGTGAACATTTTCAGGTCCTTTCCTGTGTGGGACTTGTGGCTTACCAATTAGCCTTCCCGAGTCACATACGTGTTAACAATGTGTTTCATGTTTCTTGATTAAAGAAATATGTTTATGACCCTAGACATATTATTGATTGGCATGATATCTAGGTACACCATTGGGAAATGTATTTTGTAGATACTGCATATTTATGCAATCAATTAAGCTAATGACAACCTATTGATTGTGAATACAGATCAAACTAGATAGAGAATTTTTGGTTGAACCCCTATGTATACTACATTGGAGAGAATAAATGTTGTGAGAGAAAATTATGGTCAAGTTTAAAGTGCAGTGGAAGAACTTTAGCCCAAAAGAGGCTATGTGGGAAGATGAAAAATTTATGAAAGAAGCTTATCCTAGCCTATTCTGAGGCTTTGAAAAACACTGGGACAATGTGTCTCTTGAGGGGGGGAAGATGTAATATCCCCCAGTAAAAATATGTAAATGTTTTTTTTCCTTGCTTGTTATTTTGGAAAAATAATTATGCAATGGTGGGCTAGTTGAAGGCCTCATGAATATTAGAGATACAATTATGTAATACATGAAAATGTATGCATATACATTTCCTTCTTTTGTATATTTCCATTAATCACATGGAAGACTATGCATAGAGAGCTCATAACCCAGTTAGTTGGAATAATTAGGGGAAAGGTAGTCTCCTGCCAAACTTCTCCTCGATAATTTTTTTTTCAAAAGAAAATGGGAGGCCGAGATATGGGGTATACCTAATAAAGAAGAATACAAAATAATGAATTTGGAGGATACACGGATTTCTAATGAAAATTTTGAGCTAGTGTAGCAAGTGAAATTCTAACTGGAACTTGGTGTTCAACGTTAACAATCCTGACTAAGTGTATTTGTGACCATATAGACTTATTCATTATGTGATAAATTGTTCCAAAGATATTGGGTTTAGCATTCGCTTGGAGGGGAGATGTAGTTGCATTGGTCTCACGGGTTGGGATGAGCATTTTCTTCCTTTTCTTTGTGGCTTACTTGATAAACAATTAGAGACCAGAATATAGATAACTTCTTATGGAGTCTATTCTTTGATATATATATATATTATATTTATATATATATATATAATTATATATATATATATATTATATTTTGTTGATTTCTACTCCTTAAGGAATTTTTTTGTATAAAAAACATATGTGTGGTCATACTATGATAATAATTAAAATTGTGTACAAGAACATAATGAGTAATGTTCTGTGATGTAGTTGAATAATTGTGTGTTTTCCTACAACTCGGGTTAATTGAATAATTCTTTGTTTCCTAATACATATTTTGGGTTAGGGCTTAGGCCCACAAAATATAAGTTATTAGCTCAAACACATTATTATTCAATGTCTCTTTATAAGTTCCTTCAGCCCTTTCAAATGAAGGCATAGTGAAATTTAAATGCCCTTAGTTTATGATAAAACTAGTGGGTGGATTATACCATGGAGTTGTTCTAGGCATGAAATAGGTGAATTGACTATGGTAAGGTGCTTGAGGATATATTTATTCTAGGGACAAGATAAGAGTGTTAAAAAGCCCCTCACTTGGTAACTCAAGGGCTATAGAAAAATACATTAAAAAAAAAGTTAGAATGTACAACTAATACATTGTGTTTTGTAGGGATTTACAACATAAGTTTCTTAGATAGAACACCGAAGGACATCGCTCACAAATAAATCACAAATCAATACAACAGTATTCTTGATGTGGTTAAATCCCTCAAAGAGGGAAATAGTCCATGGTCTAAGCACCTAAAAAATGACCCTCCATGAATAGTCGCTTAAAAAATGACCATCCATTCTCTTTAAATAGAGATCGTGGACCAATCGGGTGTTAAGCCACAGATCAATTGTTAGTAATATCGAGGTAAGAATGAACTGTTAGATCACTTCATGTCTAGAGCATATCGTGACCGTCAAATTGTAAGTTACAAAAAGTGCATACTAAAGAAACACAATTTACTTGACTATACACTAGACCAAGTTATACTTCATTATTTCTTATGCGTTGGAATATCCTAACATCCCCCCTTAAAAACAACTTGGGATAGGATTTGAGGATGTACAAAGATGACACAATAGGAGAAGGAAGGAGGCATTAGAGCCTATTCCCCCTTAGTGAAAACTTCTTGAACTCCAACCATAAATCGAAGTTTAGTAGACTTCACCTTTGTTAGAGTCTCTATAAAGATGTCTGCAACTTTATCATTGGCTGAACAATATTGCACTTCAAGAACATGGTCATGAATGAGCTTTCTGGTGAAGTGCATGCGTATTTCAATGTGTTTGTTGCATTGATGTTGGACTAAATATTTGCATAGTTTAATGACACTTTTATTATCAAAACATATGGCATTGGATTAAAATAACATGTATGGATGTCATAATATTTATAATAAATGTAATATAATAAATAATAAAAATTAATCTAAGAATTGACTCGTTCGTAATGCATTTAGCTGGCAGAAATTCCATTACAATGTAACGAACTTCATCCCTAGAAGGGCTTGCTGAAACAAGACGTTGGGGATAGTGGAAAGTGATCATTGTAATGGATGTTGAGGATATGTGTTCAATATATGAGACCTTAGTGTTTTGTGGCCTTAAAAAAAATGTGATATACATAACAATGATGGTAGAAACCTCTTGGTATGAATTTTTTTACAAAGGTGAAAGACAATCAAATGAACGTGTGAAAGAATCTCTCAGTATGGACTTTTTTATAGTGATTAAATGAAAAATAAATGTGTGAAAGAAGCACATGATGAATTTAATCTCACATCTACTACAAAAGTAGATTGTATGAATGCTACCATGTCCAATTGGTTGATTAAAGATTCATAAGGGGTTAGTTAAGTGTACCTTGAGGTATGTGCATTTGTTTCTTGGTAAACATTGTCATAGCGGATTCACTGAGGGATAAATATCATACCACGTGGGTTCATATTGGGGGTTATATATTGAGAAAAAAATGGCATAATATATTGGGGGATATATAGGGGGTAAAAGGTTTTTATATTGGTAGGTATAAAACATGGAGCTCAAAGTTAATGAAAAAATATAAAGGGGTATATAAAATTTTAATGAAAAATTAGACCTACAATATCTCATGAAAGTAGGGGTTTTTTAAATTGAGTTGTATTAGGTTTGTATTAGTAGGGGATTAGATAATATGAGTTTTAGGGGTATTTTCCAATATGTAGTCAAATTAGGGGAATTGTTTAATATGCCATGAACGCACGTGATAGGTGAGAGGCTCATTGAGTGAAGCTCACGCAAAACTTGTATGGATTTTTGTGCCATAGACAAAGATTACTTATCTTTATGTTTTGAAAATATCACATGAGTTCTTGTAATATGAATATACATCTTTGGAAATATTTGCATAATAATTTGAAAAACTTGGATAAGATAACAAGAATAATAAATAATAATTATTTTGCAAATATTTCTTGGGATGGATTTACATACACAAAGAAAAAGTATTGTATCAGTTTATTACGATGCGAGTGAAAACGTTCACTATTAGTGCGATTTATTTTCCAATCTCATTATAAACAAGTTCTATTCCCATATGAACATAAGGTTATCTAGATGAAATAAATATATATGAGAAAATATTTCATTTGTAGAGGTAATAAGTTGGGTTTTCCTTTTTTAAGTTGAAATATGTAGTTGTGGTTAAGGATAATAACTTATGAAATTACTTTCTGAAAAATTATATATAGATATTATGCACACATATAACATAAGTCATAGGATCTTCTTTGGAAAAAAAATGTTTTTCTTGTGCGTGAAAGATAGGTCAATTATGTTAATTCCTTTGCAGAGTTTGCAAAAGTGACATGTTCTAGTGGGTAAAAAGATAAGTTACTTGTGTTGTATATTAGATAGTTTGATTTTATTGCATTGTTTAGTGCATAAAAGGTTAACTTTCGTATTATTTTAAAAAGGTTTTCCTAGTTCTTATTAAAAAATGAAGGGTTAATTATGATACCTCTTTGAAAAAATGCATGAGAACTTTGTACATAAAAAATAGAGAAACTATGTTGTGTTCTTGAAAATATGTGTTATTTGCACAAATAAACAATCATTTTATTTGAAAAGAAAACATATACGGATGCATAAAAACAATAGTTAATTGTGTGAGTTTTTTTTTTTTAAAGACAAATTATTCCCATATATAACATAAATAGCTAGACCCTCTTAAAGGAGGGATATGTGTTGCATCCATCAAATAAGGGATATTATGATAAATGTTTACGTGCACAAAGAATACATATTGTAGGGATGCATGTGTTCTTGATAAGGTTCCCTTAAGTATATGCACATGCCAATATAAGTTAGGGATGTTGGTCTCTTGAAAAGAGAATGCACATGAATCCTACACACATAAAAATTTAAGAAGTCATGTTATTTATCATAAAATGTGCATGTGAGCTTTTTTAATCTTATTTTATTAGATTTATTGATAATAAATATACGCAAATAAAATTATTTATTTGAGATGAAATAGGTTTATCTTCATGCATAAAATAAAAATATTTTGTTTGATATTTCTTGAAAAATTATGTTATTTGTTTGCACACAAAAAAAATAGAAATATTGTGTTTGATCTCTTGAAAGGAGATATGACCTTAAAACCCATGAGAAATCCATTTATAATGTTGAATTATTTGAAAATAAGTATGTATGGATAGTGTATAATTATTATGTTAGACCTTAGAAAGAGAAACAAAAAGGAAATCAAGGTATGCTACTAGTGGAGATCAACTCATGTATGAGTTTGAAAATCTACATATGGATATATGTAGTAGACTAATTTTGAATTTAGATGCAAGATGCATGTTTATAACTGCATTGAAGAGTAATAAGTAATAAAGTCTACTACAAAATTGTGTTCATGACATTTGAATATTGTTGAGGATAGAATACAATAACACCTTTGTTGCACCTATGAAAAACCTAAGTATGCACTATTGAAAGTGAGAATGAACTACCAACCTTAACAAATATGGAAATATTAATGATACATTTAATGAACACGACTAAAGTTACATTGCACTACTCATAAAGAATAAATGCACAAGTGAAAAGGATGGGGAATGTCCTTGAAGAGGATGATAGAGTGTTTTAAAAGGACATTGGAAGAACCCTTTTAGATGCTAAAAGTATAAAATGAGTCAAGTAGTGAAACTTGATTGTAATAGCTAGTTGTTTACTGATTCATATCATGGCTACATTAATATGGTTTGTAGAATTGATTAGTTAGTGTTGCATGACTAACTATTAAAATTTATATGCATGAATTGTTTTTTACTAAAGCTTATTACAAGTTGTAAACAAATGATTATGGTATTTACTTCATCTGTTGGTTTGTTGGTAACAACATACTATGGGAAATTGGAATTGTTTGGATTGTTACCCTAATTGTTATTGACCTATACACATTAATGAATATTTGTATATACTTTTATGAATGACAGCATTGTATTCATGAAAGTAAAATTATTGTGAAAGTGAATACTTATTTAAAAAATACATATTTATTACTACGATTGTTGATGGGATTAAGCAGAAGTAGCTTAATGGCAACAAGAAAACCTGTGAAGGTAAAACATTGTGATGAAAATTGCAACTGTATCAAGAAAGTATAATGTTATGACATGCATGATTGTGTTATTTGGAAAATCAAAATGTATACCACCTATATGTCAATTATGTTTCCTGTCAATCTAGATATTATGGACCCATGTTGTATGAATTCACGATGTGCATAAATGTTTCTTTTATTTTAATGATAATGTGCATATGGTTTACTATGTATATTAATTGGGAAAGAGTGATAAAAGATAATTTCACATGCCAAATAGTTGTGGATAGTTTTAAGGACCAAGATGCATTCGGTTGATGGAGGTTTCCTACCCATAAGGGTTGATGGTGCTCTCTTGCCTAGTTTTTCTCTCCTTAGAGGTAGATGATCTCAGTAAGGGAAAAGAGTTGAGGAAGATGGTGAATAGGGGGGAACACTTGAGGCAACTCTATAGATTTTGAAGCCTATTGGAGGAGGCCAAAAATTCCTCATAGACAAGACATTGTTGAAGGAACCAAAAGGACACTACCAAGAGGAATCATATATTAGATGTTATTTGGTAATTGGAATTCTTGAGTTGGTTCACTAGTGGAATTTCAGACTGGACTTGGTATGGTCTCTCTGAGATAACTGTCTAAATGTGACAATGACTTGACCTGGTTGTGGAAGCTAGTTCCCATTGGTTAAGAGGAGCATTCTTAAGCCTAATGTGGTTCTCATAGTAGACCCCATTGGTTAAGAGGAGCATTCTTAAGCCTAATGTGGTTCTCATAGTAGACAAAACTAACTAATGAATTATGTGTTATGTTAAAAAATAATTATTCTATATAATTATGTAAATATTTTATGTACATATTGACAGAAAGAGATTATTGGGAGTGTAAATTCATTAATTATGTTATCTATCTTGAGAATTTATTAAAGAATAGGAAAAGACAATATGCACTTAGTGAATTTATTGATCATTTCGATGATTAGAGAGTTGGGTGCTCTCTGAGTACTTTTAGAAGTACTGTGTGGATTTCTTTAGAAAGATCTAAGACAATGTGCATGTGGTGTAACGATTTATCATTTTGAGTATTAGAAGGTTTGTGCTCTTTGAGTACCTGTGGAAGTAATGTGATTAAATATCAATTGAAATTGCATGAATAATTGGCAGTTAAAAGTATTTCACTTGATTGAAAATGATGTGACTAATGTGATTGAATTTGTATTCATACATTACAGGGTACTTACCATGAAGTGTTGATGGGTTGTCCAACCATTCTTAGAGTGATTGTGTAAAACTGATAATGAATTCCAAGAGTATTTCGTAAGTAGCGATAGGTTGGTAAAGGGAATATGTTTTGTTTCTATGAATTTGAATAATGGCTAAGTGAGGGAAAGTAGAACTTGCATATTTTTGCAGTTTTAAATGCTTATGACTATTGATAAAAATATTATTGTTTCATTTAATGGTATTTTTGGAAATCAAAGTCCTTTATTTTGAAGGGTAAGGATACCCTTTTGGGTTGCTTAGATTGATATATCATGAGTAAAAGTTAAAGTCCCAGCAAGAGATGAACACCGAGGATGGTGTTAACTTTAAGGGCGGCACTATGTAATATCCCTCAGACCACCATATGACATTGGATCAAAATAACATGTATGTACACCATATTAATTATAATAAATAATAAAAATTAATCCAAAAATTGACCGGTTCATAATGCATTAAGTTGGTAGAAATTTTGTTACAAGGTAATGCAATTCATTCCTAAAAGGGCTTGCTGAAGCAAGATGTCAAAGGATTAGGGGAAGGGACCATTATAATTGATATTGAGGATATTTTTTCAATATATGAGACCTCAATGTTGTGCAACCTCAAGAATAAAAATGTGAGAAACATAGCAGTGATGGTTGCAAGCTCTTAGTATGGAATTTTTACAAAAGTGAAAGAAATTCAAATGAATGTGTGAAATAAGCTCTCTGTATCATGAACTTTTATAGAGGTGTAAGGCAGTCAAATGAATGTGTGAAATAATCATACGATGAATGTCATCTCACCTCGACTACAAAAGTAGACTATATGATTGCTACCATGTCCAGCTGTTTGGTTAAATACTGAGAAGAGGTTACTCAATTGTACCTTGAGGTATGTGCATTTGTCTCTTGGTAAAACTTTTATAGATTTTTTTGAAAGAGGCAAAGATTACATACATAAAAGAAAAAGTATTATACCAATTTATTATGATGATAGTGAAAACATTGTGTATTAATTATTTACCCAAAATATCTTCCAATCTCATTATAAACAAGTTCTATTACCATATGAAAATAAACATGTCAAGATGAATAAATATATAAGAGCAAATATTTCATGTGTAGAAAAAATAAGATGTGATTTCGTTTTTTTAGGTGAAATATGTAGTTGTGATTAAAGATCATAACTTCTAAAATTACTTTCTAAAAAAATATATATAGATTTTATGCACAAAGATAACATAAGTCATTGGATCTTCTTGGGAAAGAATATGTTTTTCTTTTGCATGAAAGAAATGTCAATTGTGTTAATTCCTTTGCAAGGGTTTTTAAAAGTTGCATGTTCTAGTGGGTAAAAAGATAAGTTATTTTTGTGTTGTATATTGGATAGTTTGATTTTATTACGTGGTTTAGTGCATAAAAGGTTAACTTTGTTATTATTTTTAAAATGAATTCCTAGTCCTTATGCACAAAATAAGGGTTAATTATGATACTTTCTTGAAAAAAAATTGCATGAAAACTTTTTACATAAAAGAGACAAAATATGTTGTGTTCTTGAAAATAAGTGTGTTATTTTCACAAAGAAACAATCATTTTATTTGAAAATAACAGATATATAGAAGCATACAAAAAATAGTTAATTTCATCAAGTTTTGTTGAAAAAGGGAAAGTTTTCCCATATATAACATAAATAGCTAGACCTTCTTAAATGAGGGATATGTGTTACGTGAATTAAAGAAGGGCTATTATGATAAAGTTTTGCATGCACAAAGAATACATATTGTAGGGATGCATGTGTTCTTGATAAGGTTTTCTTAAGTTTATGCACATGCCAAGCTAAGTTAGGGATGTTGTTCTCTTGAAAAGAGAATGCACATGAATTGTGCACACATAAATATTTAAGAAGTCATGCTAATTTTCATAAAGAATGCATGTGAACTTTGTTTGAGCTTATTTTATTAGATTTTCTTGAAAAAAATATACATAAATATAATTATTTATTTAAGATGAAATAGGTTTATTTGCGTGCATAAAACATAAATATTATGTTTGATATTTCTTTAAAACAAATACATTATTTGCTTGCACAAAAAAATATATATATATAAATCTTGTGTTTGATATCTTGAAAGGAGATATGACCTTTGCACCCATGATAAATACACCTATAGTGTTGGATTATTTGAAAAGAAGTATGCATGGAGAGTGTATAATTATTATGCTAGTCCTTGGAATAGAAACAATTAATTGCATGCAATAAGTGCATTAGCTCTCCTTTAGAAAAATGCATAGATCCGCATGTAGGAAATAATAACTAACACATTAGTTTTGTTTTAGAACGGAGCATGTATTTGAATGTACATTAGACTTTGTAAATAACTCTATCTCAAGAAAGATGGTTTTGGAAAAATGGACCTGCATTTGCATGCATATTAGCAATAATAATAATATCTATTGTATTGGAAATATTACTTAGTTACATGCACAAAGAAGAAGTCAAGGAGCTAACTTTCTTTGAATAATTCTGTATCTAATTACATGCATGGAAAACAAAGCTAAGTTACTAGTATCCTTTAAATGGAAATGGATGGTTACAGTGGGTTTGCTTTGGAGAAGAACATGTTCTTGTGTGAGAAGGATCATAGTAATGTGGTATTTATTTTGATATGATTTTTCTTATAATTAATGCATGAGAAGCGTTGTTAGAAGAAGCATGTTGTGATATTTTACTCACATTTCTTGTATGCACATGAATAGATGTTGAAGAATCACTATTAAAGATTGATTATTGACTCATAAATACTATATGTAATCATGATATCAATTTTGCTGATGACAACAATGGCAGGAAAGGATGGTGACTTGTGCAAGGATAGATTATGATTAACATTGTTGCTAGTAAATAACTAATGGTCCATGCATATAAATGCAAGCTATAGGGTGGTCCAATGATGGAACCACCAAGCCACAAAGATATAAATATTGAACATTGTAAGTAAATGATATCATGATGATTATAATAGCTTTTAGCTAGATATGTTGTATTTAAATGATATTTCCTTGTAAGGTTTTATGGTAATGGTTAGTGGGTGGACTCCATTATGAGCCATTGAGTGAGGGATGAACACCCTCATGAGCATTTAAAACTTAAATTAAACATTCGTTGGTTTTCACCGTATGGAGCGCACACAGTATATCGGTTTACAATGATGTGATTACTTATTGTGTAAGTTTGATGATGATGATGATTCCTTGCATGATGTGATGTTTATAATATCAAATATGTGATCAACTAATTTAGTTAAAGGAATCATGAAAATGATGCAAGATTATGTCAGAAAGTTTATGTCAATATGTTATAACAATGGTTGTTAATGGTTATGTAACTCACCATTCCTTACTAAAGTTACTCTATGTAATGATGAAGATGTTATCTAATGGTTAATGAGGAATTTAAAATAGTAACTTGGATAAATACTCATGGGTAAATTGTGTAAAAACAAATCTAGCTCCATTCATTTTTATGCAAGGTTACCAAAATATGTTACATAAGTGAATAGTATACTTAAAAATAAATATGCATATGATAATATAATAATATTTGTTAAGCCTTTGGAATCATGTTTTCATTAAAAAAGTTACTCTTGAAATTATATTTTCAAGAGACAAATGTTAACCTTATTATCGTTGAAGCACCACTCTTACCATCAAATGACTTAAATTTTTTAAAAACCATTGTTATTAATCATGTTAACATTGAAACATTACTCTTAATTAAATCAGGTTACCGTTAAAACATTACTATTAAACTTTGATTTGTTAAATTTTTAAATCTTCTTTTCCCGGTTATATTTATAAGCTCAACAAATTTTATGATTTATAATTTTATTATATCTATTTAATGATATTTAATTTCTAATAATATAAATTTAATTTTTAAAATTATAATTCATCTATTAATTTCTTTTTTTTTAATAATAATTTTCATATTATTATTTTTGTTTATATCATATTATAATTAAAAAAACTAATAAAAAATTGTTATTTAGAATGTCTTTCACATTAATCACATTATTATTTTTAGGTCAAAGTTTTGGACCATCTAATGTGGTTCATTCTGAGGGAAAAGATGAAAAAAAAATTCTCTCACTCGGTATAAATAGTAGAGATGCATCAAGTCCCAAAAATAAACTTTGGAAAATAAGGATAAAAATTAAATATTTTACGCTTTGAAATGAATGTTAGGTTAGAGATTGGTCAAAATTATATCTAATAATAATATTAAAAAAATAATTTAGTTATGAAAAGGAAAAAAAATGTAAATACAAAAATAAATACAAGTGAAATAAATAAATTAAATAAAAAGGATGAACATTGGGATCTAAAATTCAAATTATGATAAATAAAATTATATAAGATTACTAATAGAAATCAAAGAAAATGGATTTCTTTTAACCGTTATGAAAAGAATATAAAGGAATAAAGGTTTAACGAAATAAATAAATAATAAAAGTGAGTAAATAATTTGTATACCCTTATTTGCTTTTGCAAACTTGGTAGTACTTTCGCTATTTATATTAATTGTCCAAAATCAGGTTTTTCCATTTGTTCCAGGTGGCCTCAACCCACCCATACGAAACCAGGTTGGCCACCTGTCAGCATTAAAAGATGTCCAAACTTTGTACAAGTCTTTCTCTATCAACCTAACAACATTGTCTATATTATCTATACTACAAATCAACTTTGAAAAATAAAAGCTAATTGTCATGAAACAAAAACAAAATTTATCCCGATCGTTGTTTTACTCCTCATCTGAGGAAATCATGGGGGCTAGGGCATTGGTACTGGAACCCAGCACATCGCTTCTCTTCATATCCTATAGAGTTTATTCAATCCTTCCCACTGCTAGGTTGTTTTGATATGTTTGTATCTCAATTGCTGCTATCTCCCTGAGTAGCTTTGCTCTGATAGGATCTTTCTCTTTGGTATCCTCCTATGCCTCCAGACCTTTGCTTGCTGCTTGTTCTTTGTTGAGAGTCATGGGCTGAGCCACAACCTTCTTCATGACACAGTATTGTTGGATCATATGTTTGAAGAGGGTGTACCATCCATGGGTGTTCCCTGGGTCTTGAACCATATCTTCCCATTCTTCCATGGGAATATCTTGGTTGGTAATAATGTCATTTAATTCTCGCTCCCAACCCACTATTTGGGTTTTGACTTTAGGTGGGTTCCCTTCCATGTATGCATCAATGAGGGTCTTCATATGCTCTCATCCTGTCTTTCTCCCTCTCTTATGTTGTTCTCTGTTGGAGCTTCCCACCCGCCCTGCTGTCTTTTTACCTGTTCCTCTGCCACCCTTATTGGTTTCTTCTTTTCCATCTCTTCCCATTTTGTCATTGTCATTGTTGTTGTTGGTTTCTCCCCGTTCATTTTCATTCACACTATACTGGATGCAGATTATAATTAAGTCTATAACATAACCATGAAGAGTATTAGTATTCTATTGGTATAACACCCAATGAATTTTACAATTAATTGAGCCTTGTTTGGTGTCCCGCTCGAGACCAGATGACCTGAGTTTTCTTAGAATTCCCTTCAGATTTCCCCTTGCCATCTCTTGGTTTTTCTCTTTTCTCACCCTTAATTCTTCTTTTCTCAGGTTAGTCTCACTCCATCGACCATCTCCCGGAAGGTTCATCATAGATAACCTCACAAGGAAGCCGCTAGGGGGGACTGAGTTTCTGTTTTGGACACCACGAGGAGAATTAACCATGGAAAGCCTTTCCGGGGAACTAAACGGAAGGACCTTGGCCATGTTCTGCATTGCACCAGGTAATTTCCTTCCCTTCTCTCTCTTCTCTACATTCTTTTTTCTAATTGATGCTTTGATTTTCCTCTCATTTTTGCTCAACAAATTCCAGGTAGGTTTCTCAGGTACTGCGGTATCTCGTATCTCATATATTGAGGTCTCTAGGTTGGATTCCTCTCTATTCCATACACTTACAACATCTCCTCCAAGTGTCAAGATCCACCTAGTCGAAGTGGGATTCCTTAGACTAGCTCCCTTGCGAGGTTTGCTCTTCTCTCCCCAGCTTCCCCCTTTCTCTTTGAGCACCTTCTTCAGAGCCAGAGTTTTAATTCTTTCTTATCTCATTCTTTTATCTACACTCTTGACCCAGGTGGTGTTCCAGGAGATCCTGGTTTTGACTCTTACAGAGTCCATACCTTTCCCCGTCTTCTTCCCAACAACTATAGAAATTGACATCACTATACTTCCAAGGTTTAGAAAATGGAGAACATATCGTATGCCAGAGTTGGTGCCACTGGTTTCCCCCGTCTACATCATCTTCCTTCGTCTACCACCTTTCTCTTCTCCTGATCTTGTTCTCGCCTTTTGCATGTAACTACCAACTGGCTCTCTGCCCATTTATTTTATTCCCCTTTCTCTTTTGCCCTTTATTGTACCTACCACCTGTTTGTCACATTTACTCGATGCCCTTTCCCCATGCCTTCACCTCGAGATGATGGCCCTCTATCCCTACCTGCTCTGGCTATTAATAACTCATGCATGCCTCCAATTTCTCTTGTCGTGAGTCCTCGTTCCTTGTCCTGCCACTTGGTGGAATCATTCTACTCGCTCTCCCACTAGCTCCCCTTCCTTCCTCGTTGTCTTCCCTTCTTTGCTCCACCTCCCTCCTCTCAGGGTTTTTTCCCTCCCTGCGCCATCCTTCCACCTGCCCTTTCCATTTGCCTCTCCCTCCACAACCCAAAGTGATCCTTGTCCTTGCACTCGTGTGGACAATGTCTGACATCTCCACTTCCCATCTATGCTGACCTACCTCCTCTACTTTTCTACACCTAGATCGGGGGATTTTGTGTACGCTTATTATATATATCTTAATATCTTAATAATATAGACAAATAATAATAATAATAATAATAATAATAATAATAAATTAATTAAAATTAAATTAAATTAAAATTAAAAATAAATTAGTAGGATAAAACATTGTAAAGATAAATTAAGACACATAATATCTATAAACATTAAAGAAATGACAAAGAAAAGACATATAAATTCAAAGAGATAAAAATGATTAGAAACTTCATCAAATAATAATAATAATAATAAATAATAAAATCGATACATCATGAAGAAATGGCATAAATCGAACTCTTACTTCATTTCCAACCATCATCCCTATTCATATTATTCGCTTTCTTTTCAATTTCAATAGCCTCCCGCAACTTCCTATGATAAAAGCTATCACTCCTAGCGACAGAACAAAAATCCTCAATGCATATATGGTGCATAGTTTTCTCTGCATGCTTAGTTATAGCCGAGGAGTAG
The DNA here is from genome assembly GCA_000404065.3 of Pinus taeda. Lineage (NCBI taxonomy): Eukaryota > Viridiplantae > Streptophyta > Pinopsida > Pinales > Pinaceae > Pinus > Pinus taeda. The sequence goes on along the minus strand of APFE031734900.1, from coordinate 169,672 downwards.
GAATGTCCATGTCTATTGTTTGCAACATGTTGTTGAATTCGTTGATTAGTGGAGCAACCCATTTTCCTAATGTAGAGAACCCACAAGAGAAAGGGATTAAATAAATGCCTTTCATGTCTTTATAGTCAAGTGGGTCCTTAATATATCTAAGGGAGTATCTGATGGTATTAAGGGGTTTAAGTTAGCTAAGACATTATGTTTCTTAAGAATATGAGAAATATTATCAATGATCTCATATATGAAAGAAAGTTTAACAATAGAAACTGGATCATTGAAAACTTTTTTAATCCTAAGTCCCTGGTTGGCTCTTTGAAAAGCTCTAAAACCTTTATATTATTAATAGTATATTAAAATTAATAAATATCTATAAGTTTTTGAGACAGCTAAATTGATGCTAATAGCATAAATGAAGTAATATGTTCAAAAAGTTCAAATGTTGAAACCCTTCCATATACATACAAAAAGGATATAGGTACACATAAAATTTGTAACAATATTTTAAAATAAACGAAACAAAAAATATTTATAACAAAATAACTAAACTATTATATCATTAAGAATTTACTCATTTATTTCATTAATTATTATTTTTAAATTCTCTTTGATACCATTATTTTTTTTAAATCATATTATTAATAAAAAAAGTTATCGAAAAACATCGTTTAACGAAAATCAATAAATATCCTTACCCAAACAATTAAGCTATTATACCATTAAAACGTTACCCATATTGTTTAGCTAATTATAATTTTTAATTTTTCTTTCATTTAGGTTTGTGGGCTTACTATGCTTCATGAGTAACTAACTATTTTATATGCTCTGTATTTTAAATTTTCTTTCATTTAGATTTGTGGGCTTACTATGCTTCATCATTAACTAACTATTTTATATGCTCTGTATTGAATAACATGTTATAATTTATATTTCTATATTATCAATTTTAATATATTTTTATTTGAAAAATATATCAAAATAATATTATGTTGCATAATTTGAAGTTATAAAATTGATTTGTTTTACTAATTGAATTTTTTAATAATATTTGAATTTAAATTTATTAATGAAATTATTTTAATATTAAAATAAAGATAAAATTTATTTCAATATAAAATTATTATATTTATATATATATAATTAATTATCCGATGGGAATTTAGATTAGGGACAAAAATTTTCTTAAAAATCAAAGTTTTTAGAATCACTCAAAAAATGAAGGACGGCATTTGTTTCGGTGATACGATCCCAAAGCCACTCATTTCACTCAAAATGGAGCTCGTATGATAAAGATAGAGACTTATGTCTGCTTTGTCAAACAGGGAAATTTTTGGCTACAAGGTTGACTACGATGCTGACTAGGCATCCGTACAGTCCAGTAAACAAAAATAATATTCCAAGGAATATTCTCTGAAATATTACCAGAATACTCTGATAGGTGGCTCAATTGCATTGCGACAAGTTTCGGAATGTTATTGATCAACGACATTTGAGGTGGACCAATGAAAGGCTGACATGTGGCAAGCCCAGAGGCCACCACATGCCCTCTCAAAGGTTGGGTAAATTGTTATTTGGGAGGCCAGCAGAGTTGAACCCACAACCTCGCCCAGATAAGTCCCACGCTTTACCACTAAGCTTCGACCACAAGACTTAACACATATGCAGTTGAATAACTATTTAAATGTTAAGCGCTGAAAGTTTGGAGGTAAGGGGCCAGCCCAAGGGGACTAGCCCCGGTTCCGTGGGTACCATATGACCTAGTTTGAACGTGGAGGGTGCTAGCTTCAGTTGGCGGTGCTTTTAGTAGGCCCAATAAGTCCGTCTCTGCTCCAATTTTGGTGGGGCTAACTCGAGTTTCTCCAGATTTGGTGGAGTTTTCCTAGGGAAAACTAAAGAGGCCATAACTTTTGAAAATTTTGACCCATTTTGGCTCAGAAAGAGTCATTCCTAGATGATTTGGATGCTTTGAACACAGTGGAACATGTTTTATGGGCATAAAGCAACTTATGTATGTGATTTTTCTATGTTGATATTTAAGGAAGCCTAGGGACACCGGGAGAAGAGGTCAAGCATAGATCAGTTGAAGTCCAATTGCAAAGCTTTGATAGTTAATTTTGGAGTTTTTGGGTCTTTTGAATCCAATGGAGTAGGTTACAAAAAAATTGGAGTATTGCAGGTGCATGTAATCATAGAATTGATCATTAATCCAAAGAGGGCCTAGCCATTGGAGCAAGTCCAAGGAGATGTAACCCAGGAGGGTTGAAATCTTTTATCAACTTTGTGTTATGAGTTGTTGTTTTTTTACTTCTCTATAATTTACTTGTTGTATATGTGTTTCAAATAGCTAATTAACCTCATAAACTACTCATAAAAGACACTCAACACTTGACACATAATTCCTCACATTTTGGTTAAGTTAAGGCGATCCTAAACACATTTTTTTAATATTGATGACGGAGCTTGCATAGAATTAACAATTTTTCCCAACATATAGATCAAGTTGGTATTAGAACAATGTTACCTTATTTTAACCATGAGATGGTTTTCCTAGATTAACTAGAAAATTAGGTATTAGTTTTCTTTTTGTGCAAAGAGAATTTTAACTGTGTGCAATTTTATGTGTGTAAGCTGGAGAAGGGAGATGGTCTGAGATGCTTCTTTTTCAGTAACTTTTTTAAGCTTTGTGAAGCTTTTTGATGCATTACAAGTGTGATAGCAGCTTCAACAAGTGATGTTTCTAATCCATCTTCATTATCAATACCCTTTGATTTAGAGATGTTGCAAGAGCTTATCATCATGAGAGATATGGTGCAAGAGATGAATGAAGATAGGAAAGATAAAAATATACTTCAAGAGGAGTTGATGGCCAGGAAGGAGGAGAAGCAAGAGCTTCTTGAAAAGATGCATGAGATGGAGATTCAACTCCATGATGCCAAGGAAACCCTAGCAAAGTATGTGAATGAAAATGAGGTACGGAATTCAATTTTATCTTCAATTTCCTCTCAAAATGAATGTTTTGGTTCTTTTGAAAGAAACACTAGAGGAATAGGGTCCACATTATTGATGAAGATAGGTTATGGAGGTAAAGGGTTAGGCAAACAAGCACAAGGCATAGTTGAGCCAATTGTTGTTGAGGAAAGGCCTAGGTACTTGGGTCTTGGTTATGAATAACATTATGGAGAATGCTCCAAAGCCAAAGAGGCACATGAAGGTGTTCCAGGAAGGAATTTAATTACATCTTCATTACCTCAAGCTTGAGAAATTTGTGTTCATGTGGAATGCAAAAGTTTTACACCCACTTTGCAAGAAGATGCTCATAGGCATGCAACTAGTGGAAATGAAAAACAAGATGATGTTGAAAGCTCTAAGGTCCTTGAAACCATTGTTGTTATTCTGAAGAGAGCCACTACCTCATCAAATTCACCTCCTCAAGAAGGCGACAAAGGTGAATGTGCAAGGTATAAATTTGCCTTTAATCAAGTTTCTTTTGATTATGATAAACATGGTAAATCTTCACATAAGAGTTGGAGAAAATTTACATGTTCCTTTTGTGGTTTGAATAACCATACTATTTTGAGGTGTTGGAAGAGGATAGCCATACACAGGAAACTTCCAAAACAAAAGAGACAGAAATCCAAATGTCCATTGGATAATGGTAACCATGTTGAAAAGAATATACAATTATTTTGCACTCATTGCCATAAGCAGGTTTATCTTGTAGACAAGTGTTGGACTTTGCATCCAACAAGTCATCCACGACATTTGAAGAAGATGGAGAGATATTTTGGCAGGAATGGAAAAGAGGATTCCATAATTGATGTGGGTGAGGATAATACACATGATGAGGTGTAGCTGAAAGAAGCGTCATTGAAATGGTTAGGGAAGAGATGGTTAGATTTATTAACCAATTAAGGCCTTACATTTCTTTTGATAATTGATGCAAATCTTGTCGTATGGATGCACTTCCTTGTTATTCAGATGTGTTTCGTTTCTCTTGAAAGTATGTTTCATATTGCATGAAGAAATATGTTGAAAAGTAGAGTTATGTTGACTCACTTAGATACAACAAAGGTTGGAATTTGCAACTACAAATTTTCATGAATGTTGCATTCTTAGACTTGCATGTTTATCCTAGGAAGGTGTTCGAAAGTGGAGTATGTTGACTCACTTTATTGAATTTGGTCATTTCCACTCTTTAAGTACTCGTACATACCAATGTGATTCTTGTACTTATGATTGTACTTGTGAGAGAGTTGAGAACTCTTATACATGCATGAGAGTTTGTGTGTGTGAACAATGGAAATTTTAATAATTTAATTGTGTTTGAACATGCATGAGTGATTGACTTGTGTTGGTTGATTACTTTTTTAACATGTATGTTGTCAACTTTAGAATTTTGATCATTTGCACATGCATGAGTGTCAGCTTCTGTGATTGATTGATTGTTACATATATGTTACATCGACTTGGAAGAGTTGATTTTGTCTCCAAAGATGAAAGGAAGATGTGACAAATTGTTTCATGAGAATGTGGAATTCTTGTTGTAAATCATCATGTTGTTATACATTCTTTTGCTTGACTTGAAAGTTAGTTATTTAAAGAAGCATGTTTTGTCAACTTGTATTTAGTCGATGGTTTATACACCAATATGCAAGAGTACATGGTGATGTTCACATGATTTGACATTTGTTGCTTTGAAGAAGCAAACAGAAGAGGTAGTTAAGTTATATTCTCACATGAGTGTGTTTCAAGGTTAATGGCGTTTCTTATGACAAGATGTCGCAGGATTTTGGAAGGTCCATGCTTGAGCAAGAGGTTCATGAGTAGCCTTAATTCTCAAATCATGTCATGAGAAGCATGGTAATAGTGGAGGATGATGGAATCAAGAAGCGAAAGTGGACAAAAATGCCAAAAAATTGCAGCCATTGTAGACCATTTGATGTGATGACACCAAGAAGAGAAAGAGATGGTGAATTCATTCTTCCAGATGTGGGATTTAGAACCATGGAGGTAAAAGCATGGTCATCCTTTTCTTGTTATTACTGATATTAGAACTCATTGTTGCAGTTCACTCAGATGGGCTTAAATTGGAAAAGTGGTTTCCAAGGAGAAGCTTGCATCAAATGCATGTGTTGCAGAGGAGGAACATGATTCTTAGTGGGAAGGCCATTAGTCATCCTTCCAAGCACCGACGGATTTATTTTCTAAAGAACAATGTTTAACCAGTAAGCATCCAGCAAGTGTTGGATTGGGTTAGCAACAAAATCAGAACATTGGTTGAAGTGCCAAGCCATTTGCAAGGCAAAGCATGTTAGTGAACCCAAGTAGTTGTCGTGGATATTTTTCCAAGTAAAATAAATTGATAAAACTTGGGAAGGAGAAGAGTATTCATCTCTCATTAGATAACCAGCTTTTGTGGGTCCAAAAGCCTATCAGTGGGAAGGAGTGATCAGACTCTAGATTAGGGGAACAATTTGCTAAAAAGTAAAAGTGCTCAGAATTGCTCAAAAACTAAAGGACCCAATCTGTCTCGGTTATATGATCCCAACGCAACTCATTTCAATCAAAATGGAGCTCGTATGAGAAATCTAGAGACTTCTATCTTCTTTGTCAAACAATCAAAATTTTTGGTATAAAGCTGATTGGGATGCTAAATAGGCATCCTTACAGCCTAGTCAGCAAAAATAATATTCCAAATAATATTCCTTGGAATATTACCAAAATATTATGACAGGTGGCTCAATTGCATTGTGACAAGTGTCGACATGTTATTGATCAATGACATTTGAGGTGGACCAATGAGAGGGTGACACGTGGCAGGCCTGAAGACCTCCACGTGCCCTCTCAAAGGTTAGGTAAAATGTTATTTGGGAGGTCGGTGGAGTTGAAACTGCGACTTCACCCACATAGGCCTCACGGCCTACCACTAGGCCACAATCACAAGGCTTAACATATATGCAGTTGAATAACTATTTAAATGTTAAGTGCTGAAGGTTTGGAGGTAAGGGGACCAGCCCTGGTTCCATGGGTGCCATATGACCCACTGCTGAACATTCAGGATGCTAGCAGTAGTTGGCGGCAGTTTTAGTAGGCCTGATAAATCCAATGCTATGCCAATTTTGGCAGGGCTAACTAGAGTTTCTCCAGATTTTGTGGAGTTTTCCTAGGGAAAACTAAAGAGGCCATAAATTTTGAAATTTTCGATGAATTTTGGCTCCGAAAGAGTCATTCCTAGATGATTTTGATGCTCTGAACACATCGGAATAGGTTTTAAAGGAATAAAGGAACTTTTGTATGTGATTTTTCTACATTTAATTTTAAGGAAGCCTAGGGCCATGAGGGGAGGAGGTCAAGCCTAGATCAACTGAAGTCCAATTACAGAGCATGGATAGTCATTTTTTGGGGTCTTGGGTCTTCTAAATCCAATGGAGTAGGTTCAAAAACCATTGGAGCATTTTAGGTGCATGTAAACATAGCATTTACCATTAATCCAAAGAGGGCCTCACCATTGAAGCAAGTCCAAGGAGATGTAGTCGAGGAGGGGTGAACTCCTTTATCATCCTTCTGTTATGTGTTGTTGTGTCTTACTTCTCTACAATTTATTTTTTGTGTATGTTTTTTAAATAGCTAATTAACCTCATAAATTACTCATAAAAGACACTCAACACTTGACACATAATTCCTCACATTTTGGTTAATTTGAGACGATCATGAACACATTTTTTTAATAGTGATGAGGGAGCTTACATAGAAATAACAAGTTTTCCCAACATACAGATCATTCTCAAAATACTTTTTGTGTTTAGATATTATCTACATAATCCACCATATATAAAACTATTCAAAATACTAGGGGGGGGTGAATCAATATTTCTTTTCAATTATTAATTTTATCAGTTAAAACATTCATATTTAGAACATATAAGTAGATAATAGAAATATATGTTTTTATTAATGTGGTCTTTGCAATAAATCAAATCATATATATATATATGGTTTCAATCAGTTGCCAAGCACCAACTTGGACTCTTCGTGAGGCTCCAACCTCCAGAACACCAACTCTATCTTGTCAAGGCACCAACCTTGAATTTAGGAGCACCGACTCCCAGGACACAATCCTTTTAGTTTTGACGCACCAACCTCAAGGGCTCCAACCCTCTTCTATAGATTGTATGGATCCGTTTGGTTGTAATTCTACACTCCCAACCCTGCTGGACATGTGACTACTTTTGTCTTCCTGCTTCTTCCTCCTCTTCTAGAATTTCGACTTCCTTTGTTTCTTACGGTTTTTCCAGTAACACTCATCATTCCTTGTTCTCTATTTCATATTCCTGACACCCCTGACCTTTGGCTTCCTTTCTCCACTGGCTCTTCGGCTTCCTCAACGCTCGCTTGACCTTTTAGCTTCCTCTGCGCTCACTCTTCGGCTCCTCTATCTCTTCAAATCCATCAATACATATTGGACACGTTAATGTGGAAAAGAGGCCGAGTAATGATAATGTTGCATATTAAAGAAATGACTATATCAGAGAAGCCCCACCTTTTTTTAATATACAATAGTAATCCCGCAATAGTAATCACAACGGTTTATGCCCACTAAACTATCAGAAGCATTTATTTATGTGTTTGGCCTTAAAAAACCATGGGCAACACATTTATTTGAATACACAAGAATACACGAAAAAAACCTAGCCGAATTCTTAAGGCCAGACTTCAAATGCATTACGCCCGCATCTATAACTTCGTCGGGTCTGCTCCTCCACAACTTTATCGCAATTAGAAGATTTTCACATAATATAGCCAATTCCTTGATACCGAGACACAATATTATTATAAGTTGTTTTTAATAACT
>APFE031734900.1:150693-161127 GCA_000404065.3 Pinus taeda | reverse complement strand
TATCTATATCACAATTGCATTTTTTAATGTGGCAAGGCTTAAACTTGGAATACAAGGATACATATGAAATACACTGAAAATCCCGCTCTGAAACACTTAGCCAGACTTCAACTATTTATACACTCGGACATATATATCGTCGGGTCCGCAGATGCACATTTTCTAATGTTTGCCTTTTTCGGATCAATCCTTCACCGTAGATCTTACCTTCTCATCCGACGACTGATATTACACCCGACCAACAAAGCTGCTCGGTGATCTTGCACCGTAGATCAAAATGCATTTGATCCAATGCTCGATAATGATATTAGGTGAGCTACATGCATGAGGATTACCCGCCCGATAAGGCAGTTTCCTCTCTCCTTCTTCTGCCATGCGTTAATCGATGAATGGTATCGGATGAGTTCGCCTGAAAACCACTTATAGCCTTGAGTCTACCTGAAAACCACTATCACTATTTCAAACCTGCTTTTTATGCTTCTTCACTACATGTTCCTCTTTGTTTCTTATGTTGAACTTCTTCCTCTGGCTTTCCTTTGACTACTCCTGTTTTGATATTCTGCATTGTCTTGATTTCTACTGCTCCTTTGTTAACTCCTTTATTAGCTCCTATGATGCTCTGTTGCTCTTTATTCTTCCAATAGTACTTTCCCTTGGACATATCTCTTTGTGATTTCCAATGGCTCTGTTTATGTACCTTCATTGATGCGATCCTCTTTCCAGTGGATTTGCTGTTGTTCTTCACAAGTCTTCTTTACTTCTCCTTAGCTTCATATTGACATTAATGACAATCTAGATCAACAATCTCACCCTTTGTCATTAATGACAATATTCTTCTTCTCTCCCCCTTTGACATCAGTGGAAAAGGAGTGCACAAGGACTCCCCCTGTCGAACTGCTCCCCCAGTCTTGCAACCTCTTTATGAATCAACTTAAGTGATGCTAAAGAGATAACCCCCATCTTTTTATGAAGATGTTCAAATGCTTCTGGGGGAAGAGATTTTGTGAAAATATCAACTATCTGCTCCTTAGTATTAATATATTCCAAGATGATGTTTTGTTTAGCTACTTGTTCACAAAGGAAATGATACATGATTGGTATATGTTTGGTCTTTGAGTGCATCACTGGATTTTTGTTGAGACTGATCGCACTTGTGTTATCATAATGGATGGTAATTGGTCGATTTGTACCTATGTTGAAATCTTTTATAGCTTCCTTCATCCATAGTATTTGAGTACGATAATCTGCGGCGGCCATATACTCAGCTTCAGTTGTAGATAGTGATATGGATGTCTGTTTTTTGCTGAGCCAAGATACTAAATAGTATCCCAAGAAGAATGCATTTCCACTAGTATGTTTCCAATCATCGACACTTCCAACCTAGCATCGGTGTATGCAATCAAAGTAAGATTCGCACTCTTAGGGTACCAAAGACCAAAATCAAGAGTTCCTTTTAGGTATCTGAGAATTATTTTTACAGCCAACATATGGGATTGTTGAGGAGTTGATTGATATCTTCCCACCATTCCTACCACTTGCATAATTTCAGGTCTTGTAGCAGTTAAGTATAGAAGGGCTCTAATTATTAACTTGTAATGAGTTGGATCTACTGGAAGGGAGTCATCATTTTTGCTCAATTTGCAATTTGTGGTCATAGGTGTGCTCATGGGTGCATAGTCGTCCATTCCATATCTTTTAAGCATGTCTTTAAGCTATTTGGCTTGAGATATAAATAGGCCTATCGTGATTTTAGATACTTATAGTCCAAGGAAGTGAGATAACTCTCCTGTCATCGACATCTCGAACTCTTTTGACATGTTTTGAGAAAATTCATGGCTCATCTCGTCATTATTACTAGCAAAAATCAGATCATTGACATAAACAAGTGTGACTAGTAACTTATCCTCATATGTCTTTATGTAGAGATGACTTCCTGTCACCCCCTTCTTGAAGCCTTGTTGTTGTAGATAGTGATCCAATCTTGTGTACCAAGCTCGAGGAGCTTGTTTCAACCCATATAATGCCTTTTTCAACTTACAGACAAAGTATTTTCCTTCTGTTAGATTAAACTCTTCTTGTTGCTCCATGTAGACTTCTTCCTTGAGTTCCCCATTCAAAAATGTTGATTTTACATCCATTTGATAGATTTTGAATCCTTTTGGGAAAGTAAATGCCAAGAACATCTTGATAGCTTCCATACGAGCTACTGGTGCAAATGTTTCTTCAAAGTTAATTCCTTCAACTTGTGAATAGCCTTTACAAACAAGCCTTGCCTTGTTTTTGATGATTTGTCCATCTTCATTCATTTTGTTTTTAAATACCCACTTGGTTCCTATTATGTTTTTGTCCTTTGGATGAGGTACTGGCTCCCATGTCTCATTCTTCTCAATTTGAAACATTTCTTCTTCCATGGATTTTACTCAGTGAGGATCCTTACTTGCTTGAGTAAATGTTTCTGGTTCTATTATGGATAGAAGATCAACATCATTTTTCCTTGGTGTGTTTGTCATTCTTCTTCGTGTCTACATACCTTCATCTACATTGCCAATAATCTGCTCTCCTGGGTGATATTTTTGGAGGAACTTCATCTTTGAAGGGTTTTGATATGGTTCTTTTTCCTTGGGGTTTTCTTGATCTATTTCTTCTTTTTCAGGTTCTTCTTCTTTAATGAGAGGATCAACTTCATGTTCTTCAATTTCTTTTTCTGGAAGGTCTTCGTCAATCCTTACATCCATGCTTTCCACTATTTTCCATAGTTGATTATTATAGCACTTGTAGGCTTTTCTTCTTATAGAATATCCAAGAAAGATCCCTTCGTCAACCCAAGAATCAAACTTTCCTGGTGAGCCATCATTGATTTTTATGAAGCACTTGCTTCCAAAAATCTTGAAGTATTTTACTAAAGCAGGTTTTCCTTTCCATAATTCATAAGGATTCTTTTCATTATTTGGTCTTAATTGAGTTCGATTCAAGGTATAGAAAGTTTTCCTGACTACTTCTTTCCAAAATTTTGTTTGCAATTTAGCCACTATTAACATTGTTCTTGCCATTTCTTGAATTGTTCGGTTTCTTCTTTCGACTACCCCATTTTTTTTTGGTGTTCTAGCAACATAGAGTTCTCTTTTGGCTCCATGTATTTTGCAAAATTCATCAAATTATTTTGATGTGAATTCTCCCCCTCTATCTATTCTGAGACACTTAATCTTAGAGTCCTTTTCATTTTCCACAAGAGCTTTAAGATTATTAAAAACACTCAAATGCTTCAGATTTATATTTTATAAAATATACCTACATCATTCTAGTATAATCATCAACAAATAAAGCAAAGAAACTTTCTCCTTGGAGTGTCAGAGTTCTAGTTAGTCCACATAAATCAACATGAATGATATCCAAAGGCTTTGATGTAGAAAACTCCTTGGTCTTGTGACTTGTTCTAGTTTGCTTTCCATGTTGACATGGACTACATACTCCTTGATTTGGTTTTAATAACTTTGGGATGTCACGTAATTGCATTTATATTTCTAATATTGATCAAATTATTGAAGCTTGTATGTCCAAGTCGCTTGTGCCACAACCAACTTTCATTTGTTTGACTTAAGTAGCATTTGGCTTCTTGAATCTTGTTCAGAATGTAGATGTTGTCTATTGTTCTAAACCCTTTTGCCACAATTTCCCCTGAGGAAGAGTTCCTTATTTCACAATCTTTGGTGCTAAAGAAAACATTATGTCCTTGATCAAAGATTTGGCTAACACTCAGGAGGTTGTGTTTGAGCCTATCTACTAGCAAAGAATTTTGAGATTTTCCTTTTCCATTAGTAAGAGTAACAGTTCCTTTTCCAGCAATTTTGGCAGATCCACTTCCAAAGAATACATTTCCTTCTTTTTTGTTCGATAAGACAAACTTCCTTATGTCCCTTGTCCTGTGTCTAGACCACCCACTATCCACAAACCAATGATTTTCATGATTTTGAGCACATAAAGCTAGGCCACATTTATCCATGTTGGGATTATCACTTCTTTCTTTTCCTATTTTGAGTGGGCAATTTTGTTCATTGTGTCCATTATTTTACATAATGAGAAAATCAGATCAAATTTGGCCAAGGGATCAAAAGAAATGTAGGTATTCATTTTTCCTTGCCCTTTGGGGCCATATGGTTTGTTTATTTGATCCTTTAGTTTTGGTGTGTCATTTTTATGAGCCATGCAATGTTTAGCTTGATGACCAAATGTTTTACAATGGAAACAATGCCCAAAAAAGATAGTTTTGTACATGTTGTAATAGCCACGATTTGAATCAACATTCTTCCATGGAGTTGCTCCCACTTCCTTCTTTGAATTTGAGATGGGCCTTTGATGAAATACTTTTTTGTATCTATTGTAGCATCCATGATTCGAATCAACATTATTCCTTGGAGTTATTCTCTCTTCATTATTTGGATCTGGGATGAGCCTTTGATGAAATAATCTTTCTTCCTTTGGGTTGCTGGAAAATACAGCGGCATAGCTTTTTTCATTATTCTTAGTGCTTGATGATACTCCTTTAAAAACCTATTCCAGAATTATCATATTGAGGTTTTTTATTATTAAGGATAGTGTCAAGTATTTGAGAGCTTTTCCAAACCTTTTTAACTTGCCCCAATTCCTTCCTCAGAGATACTATTTCAGCTTCATGTTCTTCACAACCTTCTTCTTTTTCTTTTAGTTTGTTTTTCAAGAGATCTTCCCTTGTTTTTGTTTCCTCGTTTTCTACCTTGAGAGAAATGATTTTATTCCATAATTTCTCATTTTCTTCAATGGCACTTATTAATAATTCATCTACATTTCCTTCTACCCCTGAGTCATCATCACTTGTGAATGCCATGAATAATACTTCTTGGCTTCCAGCATGGTCATTTTCTTCATCTGATTCTTCATTACCTCCTTTATTTTGAGGGAACTAGTTGATTGATTTCTTTTAAATGACTACAAATTCATCTTCATCAGACTCTTCTTGCATAGAGAGGAAATTATTCTTATTAAACCCTTTCTTTTTGTATACCATCCTTTTAGAATTTTCTTCATCATCACTATCATGCTTATGAGGACATTTTGCAGCAAAATGACCTATTTTTCCACATTTCAAACAAATAAGAGGGTATTTACCTTTTAGCTTAGATCCTTTCTTCAACCTTTGTACAAATTGTGCTAATTTAGATTCAACATCACAGTCATCACTACTGACATTCCTTTCTTTCCCCTTTTTTGATTTTGAGGCCTTGAATGTTGCATCTTTGGAACTTGGGCAACCTTTTCTCATCTCATAGGCATTGAGGATTCCATGGAGTTCATCCATCTTGAGAGTATCTATATCCTTCACTTCTTCTATGGCACTTACTTTGGAGTCAAATATGTCTGGGAGAGATCTTAAGACCTTTTGAACAATGGTTCTTTCTTCATTGCTTCCGTCCAATCCTTTAAGAGAGTTGAACACTTTAGCTACTCGGAGAAAGTATGATGCAATATCTTCTTGATCATCCATTTTCAGACTTTCAAATTCCTTCTATGTGTTTGAAGCTTTTCCTTCTTGAATTTGGAGTCCCCATCGTATAGGCTAATTAGCTTATTCCATACTCCTTTGGCAAAGTTATAATCCATGGCTTTTTAAAATTCAGAATCAGTGATTCCATTAGTGATGGAGTTTAAGGGTTTTGCATTTGTAACGTAGAATTTCCTCTCATCTTGATCTATTGGAAGAGTGGAAGGAGCTATGTACTCATTTAAGACCAAATGGCAAACCTTATGTCCAAGGGACATTAAGTAATAGGACATTCTCCTTTTCCAAAAACCAAAACTTGTGCCATTGAACAGAGGAGGTCTTCCTGACACTTCTTGATTTCTCATCATGATTAAGAATCCTTCTTCAAGTTTTTAGGCTGATATGAAGAAGCCCGCTTTCATACCAATTGTTGGAAATACTGAGACGGGGGGTGAATTAGTATTTCTTTTCAGTTATTAATTTTATCAGTTAAAACATTCATATTTAGAACACAAAACTACATAATAGAAAAATATGCTTTCATTAATGTGGTCTTTGCAATAAATAAAATACAATATATATACATATATATGGTTTCAATCAGTTTCCAAGCACCAACTTGGACTCTTTGTGAGGCTCCAACCTCTAGAGAACCAACTCTATCTTGTCAAGGCACCAACCTTGAATTTAGGACCACCAACTCCCAAGACACCAATCCTTTTAGTTCTGAGGCACCAACCTCGAGGGCTCCAACCCTTTGCTGTCGACTTTCTGGATCTATTTGGTTGTAATTCTCCACTCCCAGCCCTGCTAGACTTGTGACTACTTTTGTATTCATGCTTCTTCCTCCTCTATAAGAACTTTAGCTTCCTCTATTTGTTACTGTTTTATCAGTAACACTCATCATTCCTTATTCTCTATTTTATATTCCTAACACCCCTGGCTGTTGGCTTCCTTTCTCCACTGGCTCTTCAGCTTCCTCAATGCTCACTTGACCTTTCAGCTTCCTCTGTGCTCACTCTTCAGCTTCCTCTGTCTCTTCAAATCCATCAATATATATATGACGCGTTAATGTGGAAAAGAGGCTAAGTAATAATAATGTTGCATATTAAAGAAATGACTATACCAAAGAAGCTCCCCTTTTTTTTCAATATACAATAGTAATCCCATAATCGCAATCACAATGGTTCAGACCCACTAAACTATCAGAAGCATTTATTTATGCATTTTGCCTTTAAAAACCCCACGTAACACATTTATTTGAATATACAGGAATACAAGAGAAAAACTGGCTGAACGCTTAATGCCAGAATTCAAATGCACAGTGACCGCATCTATAACTTCATCGGTTCCAGTCCTCCACAGCTTTATCATAATTGACAGATTTACACATAACATAGCCAATTCCCTAATACCCGGACGCAATATTATTATAAGCTAATTTTAATAACTCTGTCCTGGTCCATATATATATATATATATATATCGCAATCGGTGGTTTAGGGGAAACAACTCTTTATACGTTGCGATTACGGTAGATGCGACATTTGATTAAGCCATGCTATAATGGTGTAGTTGGGTCCGCAATTATATTGCAATTGGCAATTTAATGTGGCAAGGATTTAAAGAGGCTTGCGATATTGTGATGGACACGATATTATATTACATCATATTGTAATGGTCTAGTGGGTCCATATATATATATATATATATATATATATAATATAATATATATATATATATATATATATATATATATATATATATATATATATATCGCAATCACATTTTTTAATGTGGCAAGGCTTAAAGCCGGAATACGAGGATACAGACGAAATACAATAAAAACCCCACTCCAAAACACTTAGCCAGACTTTAGCTATTTATATACCTGGACATATATATCGTTGGGTCTGCACATGAAAATTTTCCGATGTTTTCCTTTCTCGGATGAATCCTCCACCGTAGATCTTACCTTCCTATCCAACAGTTGACATTACACCCGACCAACAAAGCTACTCTGTGATCTCGCACCATAGATCAAAATCCATTTGATCCAATGCTCGACAATGATATCGGGTGAGCTACATGCATGAGGAATACCTACCCGATGAGGCGGTTTCCTCTCTCCTTCTCCTGCCATGTGTCAGTCGATGAATGGTATCGAGTGAGTCCATCTGAAAACCACGGATAGCCTTGAATCTGCCTGAAAACCACTGTCATTATTTAAAACCTACTTTTTATGCTTCTCCACTACATGTTCCTCTTTATTTATTTTGTTGAACTTCTTCCTCTGGCTTTTCTTTGACTACTCCTGTTTTGATATTCTACATTGTCTTGATTTCTGCCACTCCTTTGTTAACTCCTCTGTTAGCTTCTCTGATGCTCTGATGCTCTTTGTTCTTCCAATAGCGCTTTCCCTTGGACATATCTCTCAGTGATTTCCGATGACTCTATTTACGTACCTTCGCTGATGTGATCCTCTTTCTAGTGGCTTTGCTCCTATTCTTCACAAATCTGCTTTGCTTCCCTTGGGCTTCATATTGACATTAATGACAATCTAGATCAACAAAAATAATAATTTATAGGATGTATTATTAGAGACTCTAACACTACCGAAACCCAATAAATCTAACTTTACAAAAATTATCTAATAGTTAATAATATTACATCCCTTTAAAATTTTAATAGCACTATGTCAGAGGAGCATTCGCCATTTTGATGAAAATATTTCTATGGATAATTAACGTGATATGATGTTAACTCAATCATTTTTCCATGAATTAAATAATGTTATTATTTCTCTTGTTGGGTTACAATACTATTTTATAAAATATTTTAGACGTCAAACTTTATTACATTGTAAGATTCAGTTTGAATATTTTACGAAATTAAATATTAAAATAAAACAGAGTTAATAAATATAGATTTAATTTAATATTTGATGATTAAAAAAATGTTAATGAATAAAAAAATATGAGACTTATTGTAAGTTAATATTAAATATCAATGATTCAATGTCAAAGGAAAATATTAAACTTAGGAATAAAATGTAATATTTAAAATTTTCACTTAGGGGTGGAAGGTAAATTTATAAGTAGAAATTAATGTTTAAGGATTTTTTTATTAAGAGTAGATAATCAAAAATTTGTAATCAATCCAATGAAACTTACTCTTCGAACATACCACACCTTGCAGTTATCACATAGTGGAATTGGAGGACTTGATGCTAAGTGAGGGGGATTGGCTCAAACTTTGGTAAAGTAACATATCATGCTAGAAACTTCATTTATAAACCAGTAGTAAATACATCATTTTATATAAGAATGGACCATGAAGAATTCCTAAATTGGAGGATTAGTGGGGGCCAATAGTCTTTTTTTTTTCATTTAAAATAAAAAGGTAATCCATGGGAGGCAAGAGTGGGATGGGTTACTTGTCAGCTCAATGAAGAAATTGAGATACAATACAACTCGGGCTTGGGGAACACCATCAATAACTAGGTGTAATTTTTAGCTTTGTGGGAGGGCCTAGAGTTAGCTATATGAAGGAAAATATGATAGTTAATGGTATTTTTAGAATCCATGATAGTAATCTAAGTGATCAAACTCAAAGTGAATTTCTATCTAGTTGACCCCCAATTCTACCGAGGAAAAGAAGACAATTTGAAAAATTCGAGAGAGTCAAGTTTTATCATGTCAAGAAACAACTATATTCTAATGAAAATCCCTTAGCTAATAAGGGAGCCTCCTTGGAACAAGGGATATTGGCTCAGGAAAATTGCAACGGTATCTATAATCCTCTACAATGAAATTTGTAATCAAAGGTCAGGTAAACGATGCATCAATAAGATCAAGAGATAATAACAGGGGAATAATCAAGTGGGAAGCCCAATTTCCTCACATCAGGTCATGTTCATGCCTCGTGATCCAGCAAAAACATTCCCTAGGAGAATGGAAACTCCTCATCAAGGTTGGATCTAGGTCCCTTCAATCATATGGCTAAAGAGTATGGTTGGTAATGTGGTCTAGGACACTTGGAGGTCTGAGTTCACCTTTAATAAATGTGGGAAGGAGTAGTTTAATTCCATCTTCATAAGTGAGGAGAAGCCAGCATGCTTAAGGTTATGAGTTTTAATGGCACAGGTAGAGAATTGGATTGATGTTAATTCAAATAAGGAATGTCATGATAGTAGTATGAATATGGCAGGATAGTTTATTGAAGGCAATGAGTGGATAGATGGTTTGATTGATGCAGGTAAGCATGGAGAATGGTTATAATGCACACTTGGCCATCATTATTATTACAAAGGCTTGTGTTTGGAAGCCAAAAACCAAAAAATATAAAGAGGGTCATTGTTAGGGTGAAGACATGGAGAGTGAGGTCCAGACACCATCTGTCTCTGAGAGCGAAGATACCAACTATTAGTCGGATTACATCACTCCAATGGTGGAACATATTTTTATCGTTGATAAATATGAAAGGGGAAATGGTGATGATGGATGTTTAGGCTCAATTGCTACTCCTAAGTCAAATTAATTGCCTATTTTAGTCAAATTTTGATAGGTTGCAGGTAAATATGGATCTATTATACCTTTGTATTACAAAACCTTAATCAATGAGTAGGAAGGGTGCACATGAAATCAGTGTTGTTGATGACACAATGGAGGCATCGGATGTGAACCAAATCCCTACTCCAGACCAACCAAATCAAGATGATTAGGTGATATAATAGACACTAGTCTCTGCTCCAAAATAATCAAATCAATTTGATAAGGAAATTGTTGAAGTTATTCTTGATTTCATATCATACAATGTCGGCTAATCAGTTATATTACTAAATTATGTATTGCAAATATGTTCTAGTTTTAGAATCTTTTTTGAAGGTTCAGAGAGAGAGAGAGAGAGAGAGAGGGGGG